>SJJU01006822.1:0-10341 GCA_012932125.1 Conopomorpha cramerella
TCAAATTGAATGAAATTTGAAATATACGAACCAGGTGAAATCGCAGTAAGGAACCTTAGACGTGGCAGATTTCATTGGTTAGATTTCATTACTTTTTAGAGATGAGCAAGCAGCTCCATCGAGACTTGGCTAGTTTTTTTAGAGAATGTTTTTGGTGGGATATTGTTGACTCGTTTTATTCTAAACTTCAGTTTCGGATTGCAAGTATAGTTGTTTTTGGTCTGAGGTACAAATGACTCGCCATTCGACTAAAATACAGGCCCAGTCCGAACAAGGCTTTCCAACGATAAACCCACCACCGTGAGAAATACATTTACATATGTACAGAACCAACATTTTGTGGGCCACTTGTTGACGCACTGATATATTTTTTTATTCCTTTCTAGGCGACTTCAAATAAGAAGTTTTTCTCTATATGCTTTTTATGTACGTACGATTTTAATAAGGAAGTCAGGGTTCGATGATAATAGGTCAGATAAACGAGGGGAACTTAAAAAAAATCGTAGGGGTGGCTAGTACAAAATGAGGTTGGTTCTTTTTTCTTTAAAATTATTTTTATTCAAATATTGTACTAGCCGACTGTGTAAAAGCAAGTAGACGCGAACGTGTCCAGAGAATGACCCGTACTCTGTGAGGCATGTAGGGTTTGGATGTTGGTGGGCTTGTCCCTGATTATAGCCGACTGTGTAGATCGTAAAAACGGTCAGATTCATATGGAAAAGGCCTACGTCTGTTTAGGGTTTACAAAGAGGGACTATCTAAAAGCAAAGTTGCTACAATTACCTCGCTGCTGCTCCTGTGATCTATCTCGTTGTTTCCATGACGTGACCTGAAAATATTTGAAATATTTTTATGCAAGACGAGTTACGAAGACAAGTAATGTGCGGTTACTTGATTCGTATTAAATTTGACTACGCAATCATGATCATAATAATAAGCGCTTCGATTTTACTAAATGACTGCCACCGGCCATTCACAGCGCGTCAATTATTCCCAATTTTAGATCCTTAGATTGACATTTCAAGATTGATAAGATACTGTGTCTTCCTAAGGAGAAAAAATTCCTCGATTGCCTTTGACTTAAAGTTAAACAAAAAACCATGTTTTTCTCAGAGATTCTGATGCCAAAGCAACGACCAAGCGTCTTGAATATGACTTGGAATGCGAGTTTCCACGCCCGAAGTCGTTACGTCGCTATGTACGGAACGTAACGGCTCTGAAAAAGAGACTCATTTTCACGCCTATTTTGTATTATTATTATTAAACAAAGCACAAAACTCGCAAATGCAAGGCGAGTGAGCCGCCTTCTTTAGGTACTTCCTACTTATAACTGATACTTACGAATGTACAGATTTCCCCTCAGTCAGTACAACGATGACCAGCGAGAAGAGGCACAGCAACACAAGCTTGTTCATTTTCACTGTAACAGTTTAAAGATCATACTTAGTCGCAGCATAAGCAAATGCGCGAAATGCTTTCCACTTGCGTACGCTGTATGTCAGTAGTTGCTGGCAATATAACAAAAAAACTTGTCCTAAAGACGGCTTTGGATTGGATTGTTTATATGTGCCATCACTTTAAAAGTATCGTGAGAGTGATTGCTTGTACTTCGTCATCACTGAGTCTATTAAATCAACACTCAATAAAGCCAATCAACTTCGTCTCAAACGATAAATAAGAATTAAAAGGAGGTTGCATACTCGGCGCTGATGCGTGACGTCGCATCTAAAATTATATTGTTACTTTGACTTTACAAAAAAAAATAGATTGAACGATACCTGCTACAAGTTTTATTTTTTCTTGCGATCTTGCTTACTATCGAAAAATCAAAAACAAGATGAACAACAGTTAATAATAATTATGTTTGTTTAGCGAATTAAATACATCGACGACTTTAGCAACACAATACTCAACTAATAATGAATTTGTTATTACTTAGACAAGTTATCATTGCATATTTTATAGCATTATTCTTTTCGCACTTGAAGTGTCGTTAATCTGTGATTGAAAACTCGATTTATTGACCATTAATATTGACAGATTTATGAGTTGGGCTAAAAATCAAATGATGCTGGAATAATTCATATTCATTAGGTACTATGCAGAATGATAGGTAGGAAACCGAAGGTAACACCCTACAGTATGTGCTCAGTGTCAACTCCCAGAGATGCAAAAAAACAAAAGTCTTCACATAAAATAATTCTATAAAATTTTAAATTTTAAAAATGAATAATTATTGGCATACGGTAATGTACAACTACTAAAAGTCAGTCAACAGTACGGTCTGTAGAGACAGTTGGTTGAGCCCATCTCAACATTTCCACTACATGTACACTGCACACAAACTTCTTCTTGTTCCCTCTCGCTCGCAACCTATCCTCCTTGCTTTTACCTTGCGGCGGAAGAAGAAACCGTACCGCGCATGCGCGCTAGCAGATAGTGAAAAAAAAGGAATAGCGTTTTTTCCTGTGGAATTTTCGAAAATATAAAAATAATGCTTGCGATATAAATAAACTTTAAAAGTTGTGTGCGTCAAGCAAAGTGTGCCACAAGTGCGAAGCGCATCAACCTTTTCCTCCAGAACATAATCGGAACCAGTGCCGCAAGGTATTTATACCCCTTTTCCGCTCCCGCAGTCGTCTCCTTAAATTGCATCGACAGGCTGCCTATAAAGTGTAGGTAAATAAATTACAGCTAACGAGTTATTTATTTACCATTTAACAATTGGAAATAATTATAATTTTTCACATGTGCGGTACGTAACCTGTTTTAGAGTAATCAATTTGACAGCACAATCAAATAAGTTGATGAAAGAGACAATCTCGAATCAACATAGAGACAGCGATGCCAGTGGGTGAATGGCATAACATGAAATTTATGAATAAAATAATAGATAATTGTACTACGTAGACACATAATGACTAAATACGCCCACTATAGCTAATAATTCATAATTATTGGAACGTCCAGTAACATGGAATATAAATAAATCAATATGTACCACACTCCTTCCATTTTATAATATAAAGTGATCATATTTTTCTGCATAAATAGCTGCAGGACAGGTAGATAAGAAAGAAATGAAAAAAAGAAATACACTTCACGCCTTTTAATCCCAAGGCGGGGGAGGCAGAGGCACTTGCTTAATAAGCAAATGCCCACGGTTCACCAAGCGTATTTAACCCAACGTGACAGGGGGTGAGCCCATCGGCGTTAGAGGGTTCACACACCTTGTGGTGTGCGGGTTTCATCACGATGTTGTCCTTCACCGTACGAGCGTTGCGTTGAGTACATAGGCTCTGAAAAAGAGTCCCATTGGTACACGTCCGGTAGCCGGACTCGAACCCGCGACCTCCCGGTTACAAGTCAAGCATCCGACCAACTGGACTACAGACGCTGGATACAGGTAGATATCATACAATATGTTCATAGCACAACTCTATGTTGTACGCATACAACTCTTACAGTCAGGTAAGTAATGTGGGTCAGACTATCTTATTATTATTATTTTGGGCCACTTGAGCCATTGATGGATGCAAAGGAGAGAAAAAACATCGTGGCGTACACAAAAAATGCCCCAGTTTACTTACTGAAGCATTAATGTAGACGGCGCGTATCGAACCCGCGACCGTTGTCCCACAGGCAGAGTCTGACCAGTAAATCCATGCCAGTTGTCATATTACTATACATTGCTATCGTCATACTCAGTACAATTTAAAAATATGCCTAATGTAAAAAAAATGAATTCGTTTCGTATTTAATTCACAGTTTTTTTTTGTAAATACCTGTTATCTGCATCAATGTACATAAATTACTTTTAGATTATTTTTATACCTAAAGTAATATACATTTTAATATAAAAGAAGACCTTACCTGTTGGTTAGCGCTGTTTTTATATGTATTGAAAACTCGGCCGACTTTGCCCAAAGATTTGCGCTGACTAAATTCAACTGAGGCTGATCTTAATATGACCTATGTTTGTTTCCAATTAGGTCGACTGATACCGTCAACGGATACCAGATCAAAATACTCTTTACCTCCATCACTTTAAATAATAAAATAGAACTAGACGTCCAAAACGACACATCAATGCTAATCACCATCTTACATCATTAAGTAATATCAAGCGAAAACTTGAATGCAGTCCGCGACACTGCCTGCATTTTTATTTTGAAAATGAAAATAGACTGAACAATAATTTGTATTTGGAACGTAATAATTGTGTTTGGAGATTTAGAACTTTTGGGTAGCCAATAATGAACAGCGAAATTAAACATATAAGCTAAACGTCTTACCAATCCAATATTGATAAGTTCAGCCGGGAGTTCGTGTACATAATAATGTACATCAATGAAATTGTTTATTTTACTTTTTTATTCCATTCTGAATGAACCTATTAATAGATTCTCCAGTATTCCAGGCCTCGATTTACACCCGACCGACATCAATTACAATGATATTTAATACTTAGTTACGGGATCGGTTTTTTAGACTTTACATCAATTTAATCATACCGAAACATCGTGATTTATAACTCGTCCCTTTATATATTTACCTAACTCCAATCTGGCACACGAACAGACACATTATATATTTACTTTCTATGTATAATTTAATTGTATTACCACAAATCGATATTTAATTAGCATTCAAACTGGACAGGTTTGCATTGATAATGATTTGTAAAGTTGTAAAGTTGTCTATTTAATTATTGTAGAAATTTTTAGATGTCGCCGTCCGTAAGATCTCATGCTGTTCTGGTATATAAATGATGATGAAAATCAGCTGTCTCTATTCCTGGCATGTCGTAGGTGCCGACTATCGAATCTGGATAGCCTTAATTTCTGGAAGCCTCTTAATTTCATTTTTATTTTAAACAAATGTCGTCGGTTCCTTGTGATCCTAAGGTTCTGTCCTGCCTCTTTTGGCGATATATGGACGTCAGCGTATGCATGTATGTATATGCAATAAAAGGTATCTTTATTAATTCTCGCTGACCCTGCAAACGTTGTTTTGCTTATATGCAAATACTAGCTGTACCGCGCGCAGTGTTACTCGCGTTTTTTTTTTCGTTCCTTCGTCAAGTAGCTTTTATTCGTTACAAACATTCTTCCATCAAATCTTTCCTTTTTATAATATTATAACGAATAATGCAGTTATTTCGACCAAATTTGATTACCATAAAAACGGTTCTAGTGAGTTAATCTTTAAAGACAGACATATACTGTCGTGGACATTTTGTTATATCATTTCAAGAGGAATATTTCTTTCATACATGTATACTTTTGGTATCTTGAACCGTTTTCGCAGCGCACGCAGCGGAAGCCCTCAAGGATGAATAATTTTCCCCGTTTTCTTCACATTTTCCATTATTTATTCGCTCCTAATAGTTGCAGCGTGATGTTATAGTCTAAAGCATTCCTCGATAAATGGTCTATTCAACACAAAAATATTTTTTCAATTCGAACCAGTAGTTCCTTAGATTAGCGCGTTCAAACAAACATACAAAATAAACAAACTCTTCAGCTTTATAATATTAGTATAAATTATACACATGAACCTTCCGCCAGAAAATATCCATCACTATATCTACAGAAGAAAAACGCATAAAAATCCGTTGCGTAGTTTTAAAGATTTAAGCATACATAGACATAGGATAGACAGCGGGAGGCGACTTTTAGTTAGTCGTTTTATACTATGTAACGATTAAACAGAACAGTAAGCTGACCACAGGGTTGTCACTGTGTCAACGGTATCCCTCTACTGTCGCGGAGTCGGAAAGGTTCTATGTCACCTTTCTTACATTTACAAATGTTTTGTGGTACAGAGCCTGGACATTGTGCCTTAGCCGTGTGGTGAAGGCGAATAGAATACATGTGTCGCCAACCCAGCCCAACTTTTCCCGTCGTGGGGTCGTAAGAGTGAGTAAGTTAAACCACAACACCACTGCGATCTTTGCCCACCGAGACTGCCATTGGGCAACTGCAGCCTCTCGTTTTGATGTTTTCAATAGTTTGCGCTCCTTCGGAGCCAACTGGGCGATTTCGTCCTCAATTTCTCCCGCTCGTTATACCGCAAAATCTGCTGGAAGAACGCCAGCTAGCAGAGGTAACGCTGCGGTGCTGCAAGATCTGTAGGTCTTGGTGAGCAAGATCAGCGCCAAACCGCCTGCCAAGCGTGGCGATCACATTTCCCCCAAATGACGGAAATCATTGGGGGGCGACTCTCGTCCAGCAGTGCACGTTATGTGACTCATAATCATCAGCCAGGAGGTGGCCACATGCCATGAGTCACATGAGGGTGCCTTAGGTAAACAGGTTGGGTTGGGTCATTATTATATCGAACAGAATCGCGCTTTTTGATCTAAGGGGATAAGTAGGTTGCAGCCAATGCTCATCGTCTATAGTATTTAACCCTACGTGATAGGTGCTAAAATATGGGTTCCCACTTTTTTAATGGCGTGCGGGACTCATCAAGAATTCAGATTGCAAAGTTAGGCTAGCCCCAACATCCTATAATATGCGAATATATATGCGAATGTGACTCTGCCTATCTATTTCGCTTTCACGCCAAAACTACTGAACGGATTTAAATGAAATGGTACACAGATGGATTAGAGTCTGGCAAGAGACATGGGCTACTTTTTATCTCTATACTGTGGGACGCGTCACTAAATAGAGGATGTTATAGTTAGTGTTAGAAACTACTCGAATGAAATCTCGGGACGTTCACTAATACATAATGAGTATAGAATGCTAATTAATTATCTTGCAGGGAAAAAGAATGAACCTTGCCTCATAAACCGCATTCGTAAATAAAAAAAATGTCAACGATTACAGAGATAACACTACATTTTTAGAACGCCTCGTTGGGAGCGATGAAAGCGTAATATAATCTTTAAATGGAACGCGCCCATAGACATGCAGTTAGGTATATTACTTTTTTTTGTCACAAATCGTTAACCTTAATTGTGCAATTCTTCATTTAAAGTAAGAAAGTACATTATGTGTACTTTGATTAGTTAATTTATATTTGTTAGATAACTTGCATATGAACTGCCCTACGATAATCAATGTATGTCAATGACAATCGTAATGTTATTATTATAACATGGTTACATTATCTAAGTAACCTTAGCAATTTACTTAGGTTCAATAGTTAAAGTCTACGATTTAACTTCAATTTATCACTCCTAAACAACTAGGTCAAGATATTTTCTCTCTAAAATAACAATTTACATTGACGCCTTTAACTTTTGCCATTACAATTTTTATTCAATTTTAATAACGAGTAAATAATGTTAACCTACGTGTTCATATTTGCCAAATACGATGATTGATTCAGAAAAATAATTTACTTAGCTATCGAGATAAAAATAAATTACTCGCTCCGATTATATTATTTTATTTATTTCCTTCCTAGTACGAGGTTGTTGTTGTCGTCCTAAGGCACCCCGCCAGTACGAGGTTGGTTCAGGAAAATACCCCCTCCATGGCGTGGCGAGGGGGATTAGTACCTGGGTAAACGCGCTACCCGGGGAAGCAAAGGGGAACCCACTCGGCCGGTCAATGTTAGGAACCGGCTGACTGGCCGGCCCGAGAGGGACCGCTGTCTCGGGCTCGACGTACAGAGCCCGCAGACAAGCGGTCGGGCTGCGTCCCGGCGCGGACGCGGCCACAGTGAAGGCCGCGGAGGGAGAGGACAGTCGGTATGTCGACCGCTGCTGTCCCTATCCTCCGCGGCCTTGGGCCTTGCGGGGCCGCCACCACTAGATGGTGGGTGGTGTGGAGGGGCCGCAGGGGAAGAGGAGTGTCAGTATCGCGATGTAGGAGAGTTTTCGGACCCCAGGAGGTCGGGGGTCCGACTCCGGCGAGGCGGTCGTGTTGCGACCGTCCCAGTCAAAAAATATTTATTAAGGAAGTAAGTCATCCGAAACTCGACGATTCGGCAGTTGTATTGTAAATTAAAAATTATAAAATGCACTTCATTCCTTTAAAACCCATAACGGGGCAGAGGCACTTGCGAAGCAACTCCCATGGTTCACCAAGCGTATTTCACCCATCGACAGGAGGTGAGCCTTGTGGTATGCGGATTTCATCACGATATTGTCATTAAATGCAGCCAACCAACTTCATGAAGTATGTAGTATGTATGAAGTATGTAAGAAGTTGGTAACAATTATAACGCATTGTTATATATACAGGCTGACTTTGGGGTCATGATCCGGACCAACATTTCCTAGCTCAGAAAATTATAGCGAGTCCTAACAGTACAGTTATTTTTGTGACTAAAACATTTTAAATTTGTTTAGATGTATTTTTTTTATCTAACAAAATTGATGGTCACACAAACATTTGTAACGAAAAAAAAGTTATTTGTTCAGTAAAAGAAGTATACCATTAAAATCGCTATTATTTACTAAATAAGAAAAACATATAGTCGATCACGAAGTCATTTTCTATAAACGTTTCAATTATAATATTACCTAACTTTGTCTCAGACCCAATCCTATTGTGTACTACAGATATATTAATGTGTTTGTTACATCTTCACGGAAAAACGACTGATAGAATTTTGACGAAATTTGGTCTTTAATATATTAGTGAAGCTTGATTTTTCTTTTTGGGAATCAATAAGGCATACACGATTACTATATATACAAAATCTTCCTCATCTAGATTGGACGCATACGCTATATTTTATCCCAAAATTCACACGGAAACCTGATGAACCGCGGATAAAACTAGATACCTACGTCATAAATATATTAAATAAGTCATTATATACACAACACAATATAATAGATATATCATTAACGTCAATTTACTCGCATCCCCCGCTAAGTCCATCCATCGAACACTCAGCAAGAAATCGTGCCTCTCAAGAGAGATTTTAATATCCTTAAGTAGTGATGATACCGCCTTCCTCGTATAAAGGAATTGCAAAGTAATCCGTAGAGTACAGATCTGCAAATCTGCCTCAGTCATCGCATCCTTTTCAAATAAATAGGTTTCGTCCGAGAAAAATACCCGAAGAGAGCTTTGTGAAGCGCCCTTTTGACACAAAGCTTACTACGAAGTTACATACAAATAATACCACGAACTTTCTAGCCAGCTTGATTCATACGAATGGGAGACCAACCTAAAGTATGACTAGTCTGGGTTATCAATCTTTTGCTTCACAAGTGGTCCGAATGAGCAGATGAATTAAAAAAAGCGAAATTAATTCGTAAGCCAACAACCGTTATTCGGGCTCATTTTTAAATGAAAACATGTTTGATTTAAGGCAAAGCCTGTGTTTATTACATTACAGTAGATACACGAGTAAATAGTACATTAATTTTCTAATACGCATTTTACAGTAAAAAAGTCAATTATTTGCCGATTCAACGTCTGCCGAAGAGATTCTGTAACAAAAAAATAAATAAATTAGATGTTGGATGTTTTTTTTTTCAACTTTTGCTGAACGAAGTGTTTATTCACCATCAGATGTACACAATTGTTTGTCCAGACTCACTGGTGGGGTGAACGCAGGGCGAAGTGATTACTCCTAGGTCATTTGGAGACCAGCATATTGAAATAATATTAATGATAAGTAAACCAGCCTATCGCCCAATAGTGCCATTCGTACCTCAAATATTATTTTCAACGGTGTTCTGCTTTGTTGCGTAAAATCATATTAAGATCAAGTACTAAAAGAGCCAAATGTAGCCAGTACGAAAGCTCTTGTTCTGTAATGTATAATATGGGCAAGGCAAGATTTGTGTAACAAGACAGTGGTATTTTGACATATGTACGTGTGAAGCTGTAGATAGAGTGCTACTCAAGTCAGATTCTATCCTGAACACATTACACATTCATACCTAGTTTTTATGTACATGTCCTACTTCTTCCGAAGACTTGTGGTCCTTGCTGTGGCCATGAACGTGTCCCTCCTCTTCAGAGGACTTGTGGTCTTTGCTGTGGCCGTGGACATGGCCCTCCTCCTCTGAGGATTTGTGATCTTTGCTGTGACCCTCGTGAGTGTGTTCCTGGAAAAGTAAGAAAAGATGTATTTTTATCATAGGAGCGAGACTAGGTACTGTGCAAAAAGTCAAATAGCCATTTTAAACTACAAAGAAAATAAATCATTTGTATTACATATATACAAACTTGTATTTTATGAATACCATTCTACTAACTCACAATCAACAACTTCGAGGTTGTTATTTTATTTATTCTACCTATTCGCTAGCTAGTGTTTGATTGTGAAAAAGTGACTTTCTAACCAAATAGTCCCATCTATATAATTTAAAAATGAATCGCGCAATATATCACTATTCTCAAAACTCGAGAAGAAAAT
>SJJU01006826.1:0-12594 GCA_012932125.1 Conopomorpha cramerella
TATTTTAATAAAGGAATAAACCTTCTCTCTCCGAGCAGAGAATCTTTCCTCATCATGCTCTAAAAGATAGCCTCTTGTCAGCTCAATATGCAAGAAAGAGAACAAAGAAGGTATTTCTTCAGATTCTGAAATGGAACATTATGAAGATAATTAAAGTATGTAGAGAGCAATTATTTAAAACATGCCAAGTAGCATGAATATTATTTTTTTATTACCTTTTACTTGATAAGATAATGACTATTACACTTATTATATTCAGAGCATGAATGTACAGAATCTACGCATGCCTAGTAGTAATTAATGAAAAGTGTAAAATTACCTTTACGCTTCAAGTCCTTACTGTTCTTAAAGTCGGAAGACCTGTTGTAAACATCATCTGGTTTATGCTCAAGTAACGTAGAATTTGAGGTTTGTTTGAAACGTAACCTTTTTATTTGTTCGTGTGTTTCGTCCTTCTTCGACAACATCTTGAGCACCAATACGTGTGTATACAGCAAGACACAAAATCACCACCGTATCACAATATTTTCCATATTTCACGAAGGAAAACAGAGCAAGAAATAGCGATTAGCGACATAAAATCCAAAAATGTACCTGCAAAATCTCAGGTGCAAAACAATGCAATGAGTGGAGATAAACGTCAGTATAGCTGTCAAATCACTGTCATTGAGTTTGAAATATTTTTATGTGCATTCAAGAGATTCCATCTGAGGTTTCGTGGGATGTTTGTTTCAGAAAAAAACAAAGTTACAGTTACAGATTACATACAGAATAATTCATTGAATAAACAAATGGGCCTAATTTTTCGGAATATTAATAAAACAAGCATTTAGGTTAGGTACACACTCAAAAACCTTGTAGCGATTGCTTAATTTTTTTTTTCCTTGGCGCCTAATTTTTTTTTCAGTGGCATCCCGAAAATATTGTAACACGCCACGAATAAACCGAAAAGTGGTTATTTTTATTATTTTCATGAAAATATTCACCCTGAAGTGTTGGAATAATATTGTATTAATCCTGTTCAGTAATTTCAATCGCAGAAAGCTTATTTTCATCGTATAAACATGGCATCTAGTGAAGGACGTACTCAAGCCCAATCAAACTTGCATCAGCAAGATTTATCTAAATTGGTGAGTAAAGTACAGTGAATATGGGTTAAAATATAATTGAGAATTAATTAATAAGGCGAACCCTATCTACTTTACATATTGAAATTCTTAACCTTGGGTTCCCCTGAGTTAGAACAATTTATAACCTATAAGGGTTTGACTAACTTGCTGAGCGATTCGTCATGTAAAAAATATTTACACTATTCCTCAGGATATCACAAAACTATCGGCGTTGTCACCTGAAGTTATCTCAAGACAGGCGACAATAAATATTGGCACAATTGGTCATGTAGCCCATGGAAAGTCTACTGTTGTGAAAGCAATCTCAGGAGTACAGACTGTCAGATTCAAAAACGAACTTGAGAGAAATATCACCATCAAATTAGGTAAGTTAATAATTATTTTTTGTATTTTTTTCTTTGTACCACGCGAATTTTCTATTACTACAATTTTTTTATGTATGGTGTAATATTTATATTAGTAGGTACTTACACTTATTGTTTTTCTTTTTTTCATTTTATTTATTAATAATTCTTCTAACATTTAACAATAACAGATGCAATGCAATGTACCATGTGGTAAACAAAAAAGAGAAGTTGCCATAGAAAAATTATATTATCCATCAATATTTAACTTATACCCATGGTATGTTGCAGAGCGCCTGTCCGACACTCTTGTGAAAGTTTACCAACATAGACGTGATGAGAAGAGTGAAGAAGAGTTCTTCGACAAAGTTATACGTGCCAAGAAAAGAAATGTTACACCTGAACCTGAAGACACCGGTCCACCAGCTAAAAAACAGAAGAAAAACAAGAATGACTCAGAAGTATTTATTATTGAAGATATTTGTGATCTGAACTTTACAGATGGAAAAGAACTGTTTTATGTGAAATGGCAAGGTTATCGCAGTAGTGATAACACATGGGAACCAATAGAGAACCTCATCAACTGTCCATTAATTCTATCAGCTTATATATCAGAGATGGAAGTAAAATTC
Source organism: Conopomorpha cramerella (assembly GCA_012932125.1). Lineage (NCBI taxonomy): Eukaryota > Metazoa > Arthropoda > Insecta > Lepidoptera > Gracillariidae > Conopomorpha > Conopomorpha cramerella. The sequence continues at coordinate 2,107 of SJJU01006826.1, forward strand.
TGTGAAGAAATAGAACAACTCAAAAGTGAACTTAGCTTTGATGGTTTGTTGAATGAAGAAAACCTCATCAAAAGATTTACAGAATTGGAAAATGCAGATTTGAAAAACTTGAAAGAATCTCTAATAACAAAGTTTGTTTGCATGATAACTTTAGATGAAGATGAAGAAGGTAGTGTATCAGATCTTGTTATAAATACCAGGGACATTTTACAGTTGTATGTTGCTGCAAAAAAACGATGTCAACAATTAATGGAGCTGCAAAAATGGGAAGAACACATCAATCAAGTGGATAAAAGCAAGAAACTGGTTGTTGAAAATAATGTTGATCTTGCCGGGCCACCACAAAACTTCACTTACATCAATCAGTCCATACCAGGTGCTGGTGTAATCATTCCTGATGATCCTCCAATAGGATGTGAATGCACAGCTTGTAATTGTAGATCTAAATCTTGTTGTGGAATGCAAGGAGGTCTCTTTGCCTACACTGTCAAGAAACGCTTAAGGGTGGCCTCAGGAACTCCAATATATGAGTGCAATAAAGCATGCAAATGTTCATCTGAATGTAGCAACAGAGTTGTCCAACTTGGTCGGAATATTAAACTTTGTATTTTTCGTACACACAATGGTTGTGGCTGGGGTGTAAGGGCTGAACAGAAAATTTGTAAAGGTCAATTAATTTGCCAGTATGTTGGCGAAGTCATAACCTTTGAAGAAGCTGAAAAAAGAGGGAGAGAATATGATGCCAATGGCCTCACATATTTGTTTGACTTAGATTTTAATTCTGTGGAAAACCCATACACTATAGATGCTGCTAATCTAGGCAATGTGTCACACTTTATAAATCACTCCTGCGATCCAAATCTCGGTGTCTGGGCAGTTTGGGCAGATTGCTTAGATCCAAATCTTCCAATGTTAGCATTGTTTGCAAATCGTGACATTGAAGCTGGTCAAGAAATTACATTTGATTATCTACAGAAGGCATCTGATTCTGAAGATGCATCTGTGTCTGCATCCTCAACCAGTGAGGTTGATAGTGCTGGTGATGCAGAACCCAGCATACCAAATGGAACAGAAACCACTGCATCCACAAGTATACCTGCCTCTCCAACAAAATCTAGATTTGAGATACAACAGCGTAATTTGATGCATAAGAATAATACTGAGTGCAAGTGTGGGGCTGTTAACTGCCGGAAATATTTGTTTTGAATGATACGGTCCATTACCAAAATGCATTTTAAAATTATGCTACCTAAGTTGCATGCTGTCACTATTATTATTATCCTATAAAAAGACATAGTTTGTTGTCAGCTTTGAAATGGATTCCTTCTTTTCTATACTGACATGGATTTGAAATGGGACTAAGGGTTTGTTTCCAGATTAACAATGACAGAGCATGACTTCAAGAAGTTTCTAACTTTAAAATGCGTTGGTAATTTCAATTTTATATTTTCTATGTAAAATTGATTTTATATTATACAATTAACACACAATGTGCTCAGCAGAATCATATAATGGGTGATTGAATGACCTATGGGCTAAATTTTTATATGAACAAGAATCTCTGTGCTATTTGTTAGGTGGTAATATTTGTTTTGATATATACAGTATACAATGATAAATTGTGGCCTTTTTATAAATCTTGTTTCCTTTATGAGATGCCTTACTGAACTATCTTCCTTGTAGAACTTGTTAATTTAGAAATATTATGTACAGCATTGTTTAATGTTAAATAAGTATTATTACTACTTAATGTTTTTATAACAATTAAGTTAAGAGTAATTATGAAATAATATAGTAATAAAGTTGATCTTAGATTAGTGTCTTGACTTTCATATTATTTTAATGTTACAATGATTTCTATTGTAAAAGTACAATAAAATATTATTAGTATCTATTCATATTGTTTTGTTATTTCTTAATCTACCTCGATGGCTATACTAATGACGTAAACAATTGTTAACAAAGGTTAACGGTGCCCTTCGCAGTGTTATGGAGAGCCAATTCATGTCGAAAAAGGCAAGATTGGCTGTCCATGACGCTGTACTGGCACCAACCTTAATGTACGGGAGGGAAAGTTGGGTATGGCAGAAGAAGCATAAAAGTAAAGTCAATGCCGTAGAAATGCGGTCATTGCGGAGCATGAAAGGCGTGACATTGAATGACAGGATAAGGAATAGTGTGATAAGAGGAAGTTGCGGTTTGAAGGAAGACGTAGTGACCAAGATTGAAAAGGGCATGCTTCGGTGGTTTGGGCATATGGAGAGAATGGATGAAAGTCGATTAGCGAAAGAGATTTATATGGGTGATGTAATGGGCCGGGTGAGTAGAGGTCGCCCCAGAAGGACATATAAAGACCAGATTGGTGATGTCCTGACGAAGGTGGCGTGAAAAGTACTCGAAACCGGAGGTCATGTATGAAAAGGTGTATGAATGTAGATGAAGCGAAAGGGGTATGTCAGGATCGTGACAAATGGAAATCTGTAGTCTCTGCCTACCCCTCTGGGAGACAGGCGTGAAGTGTATGTATGTAAACAATTGTCATTAATCCAAGCATTTCAAAGAAAGCGGTTGTCCTATGAATGTGTATGTATGATGTGTCTGGATACATAGCCTGAAAATACTATTGGGACGCAAGATGGTAATCAAGTCACTGCTGACGGCCCACCGTTGTGAAGTGATTTGATGACTGCAACTTTAGCCTGACCGCACCCGCTCTACCGCGCCTTAGCTATTGCGTTGTCACTCAGTGTCAACGCCCTTCTCGTGCAGTACTAACGCTACGTCCTCAGTGAACAAATTGATGCGATGCGTTGCGGATACGATGCGGTGCGGATTTACTGCGGTCCGGTACGGATCGGATGGAGTGTCCTGCGTGCAATAGTTATCTACGTCCAACGCGTAAACATGTCAAAGCTCCGTAGTATTTTTTTTATCAGAAAATTCATATCTTAAATATTTACCCATCCCCGGTGCGATAGTAAACGATTTGAGTATGATTTATTACGTTTATCCCATAATAATCTCCTTTCTTTGACTGTGTTTATTAATAATTTCTATACTTCGCTGCAGCAGCCATGTTTACATGCGAAATGCCAAAATTCGTCCGGTAATCGCAAGCTGGATTGACATTTCCGCAACGCATCGACGCATTCGTACGAATGTCAGTCGGAAAGACATAGGACACTTGTATTGATTACGAAGATTTGAAATAGACAGCGTGCGTTCGTGCGGACATCGCATCGGACCGCATCGTATCAACTTGTTCACTGAGGACGTAGGGTAAGGCGCGGTGTAGCCATTGTGAGCAAACTACAGTACCGGCCCCAGAACCGATCACCGCGGTAACTGCATGTGGAGCTTCGAAATATCACATTTAGGCTGTTCCAGAATCACTTACATCTCGTTGTCTATGTTAGCGGCGGATTACCAATATTGGATTTCCCCCTCTTTAATATGATATAAGTTAAACCCTCATACACACGAGGTTCGTGGGTTAATCTCATTATAATGACAAAACTAATTATCGGTGACTTGTGGAAGATCCTTAGAATAACTTAGCCCCTCAGAAACTAGAAGGCGTTTCGTACTAGTACATTACAAGTTCAGTCTGTCAAATGAACTTGCCTCACTTTCATTGGTTCATTATATCAAACCAAACACAAATAGACTTGCAAGCCGCGTATCACGTTCAGTCTGTCTCTTTACCACCAAATTGTATAGGACATAATGTACTTCTGGATCCAAACTGTCAATTTTGCTAGTAATTTGAACTTATAGCAAGGGACAGAAAATATTTTCTCTTACCCGTAAGGTGAAGAGTGTAAACTCCTGCATATAGCCTATATTGTGGTCTTGTTTTATTTGAAACATCAGTTTTAGATTGAAAGTCTAGTTGTTTTTGGTCTGAGCATGAACCTCAGACCAAGTCAAGAGTAAGAAGCGCCATCTGCATTCAGCTTCGCGATTGCTGCCGTGATTCATAAGAACTGATTTATTGAACAATAGCTGAACCGGAAAACGTTGTTTTGCCCATGTCTTTCTGTACATTATACGCATGTATTATATATACCTTCAATCATAAAACAATCACTTGATTCTTAAAGGTCATCTACTAATGAAAACCGCATTAAAATGCGTTGTGTATTTTTGAAGATCGAAGCACACAGGGACAGACATCGGCGACTTTGTTTTATACTATGTAATATCCATATATTGAAGTACAAAATGTAACACTTCATCAACGTAAATTTTTGGCCAGGTTACGCAAACGCCAAGATCTACAAGTGCGACAACCCGAAATGCCCGCGCCCCACCAGCTTCATCTCCGGCGGTTCATCCAAAGACGACAATTTTCCGTGTCTCAGAACTTCGTGTACTGGCAGGTATGTTTTTTTTTCTTTTTTTTTATATCTGACCTACTGGAAGACCCAAGAATTGCGGCTATTAGCGAAGTCGTCGAACCTCCAAAACTAACCATAGGGTAAAGCCGGGAGTGAGTGCCAAGCATAAAGTCAGCCCAACAATCCGACGAAGCAGAAGGTCTCAACTACTACGTAATACATACATAACATAAAAATCAATCATGTCTGCCAGTGGAATACTCTCGACACAAGTCCCACAGCCAGATGGACAACTATACGAGAAGATAAGTGGCATTACAGCAAAGTGTTAAAGTTATTTAACTATTATTTTCCGTGGTCAGGTTCCAGTTGGTGCGTCACGTGAGCTTCGTGGACTGCCCCGGGCACGACATCCTCATGGCCACCATGTTGAACGGTGCCGCCGTCATGGACGCCGCTCTCCTGCTTATTGCAGGTAGGTGCACGTACACGTGAATACATAAACTCACGCCCGTAACTCCTAGTGAGGTGGACGCACGGACTAGTTAATAATAAATCTGTATGTTTCAATAATTCTGTTGCTTTTTATGTACTTAAGCTAAGTCAATATTGTTCTTACTTTGCAATGCATTTACAGGACGTCATGCCTGTTCTATATATATTGTAAATCTAATAAAATTGTACCATGATATTGCATATCTACAAATGAATGCTGAATTAAAACAAGTAGAAAGAATCGCATCTTCCTAAAAAGAGAACTGAAATTGCTTAAACCATTTTGTAAGCAACGACTGGTATCTGGTCTTTTATGCGCCACACCAGCACGGCATACCGCCAAACAGACATGTAACTCTCATTAGAATCTTGCAGTAACCTCCGAAAATCACGAACGCGCTTACGATCGCACAACGCCTCACCATTGGACTAGGTCTTAAGATCAATCTTCGACATTACGTCACACCTCAAACCCGCAGGCAACGAATCCTGCCCTCAACCGCAGACCAGTGAGCATCTAGCTGCCATCGAGATTATGAAGCTGAAGCACATACTCATCCTCCAAAACAAGATTGACCTGGTAAAGGAAGGCCAGGCTAAGGAGCAGCACGAGCAGATTGTGCAGTTTGTACAAGGGACCGTTGCAGAGGGCGCACCTATCATACCCATATCGGCGCAGCTCAAGTATAATATTGAGGTTAGTTATTCCCAATGACGTTGGCAAAAGATGTTTTAGTAGCATGAAAAACATAGGCGTGTGAAGCGATTGGAAAAGGCGAGAAGTGTCTAGAAAAGAGGTTTGTTTTTTCAATTCTATTCTTTAAGGATTGTATTGCGTCTCTTTAGGAGATATACTCAGAAACATTTTACACTTCTACATTTGTAGTCAGTAAATATATTTTTACACACACACATCAAGTATACAGATAAAGTTAAGCCCTAGGATGAAATCGGAAACTAATAGCCATACATGTATACAAAAGTTGACTAGCTAATTGACTTTACTAGACTTTTTAGCACAGTCAAATTGGTGTTTTTTTTTTGCATGTACAATGTGTGGGTCGCTGAAACCTATTTCGTAGCTAGATTTTGTATCTACGAAAGCGGTGGTATATCATTTCCCGTACCGTAGCCAACTACAAAAAAACCTGTAAAAAGAAACGTTCGCAATGTTGACTGTGCTGTTAGTAAATTTGCGGCGACGAAATAAGGTAACTAATTAAAAAAAAATACACTTTACGCCTTTTAATCCCAAAGCTGGGTAGGCAGAGGCACTTGCTTAGTAAGCAAATGCCCACGGTTCACGCGCGCGTATTTAACCCAACGTGACAGGGGGTGAGCCCATCGCCGTTATGGGGTTCACACACCTTGTGGTGTGCGGGTTTCATCGCGATGTTGTCCTTCACCGTACGAGCGTTGCGTTGCGTACATGGGCTCTGAAAAAGAGTCCCATTGGTACACGTCCAGTAGCCGGACTCGAAAGCGACCTCCCGGTTACAAGTCAAGTATCCGACCAACTGGACTACAGACGCTCAACTAATTTATTTTAAAAAAACCTCGTACGGTGCAGGTCCTGTGCGAGTACATAACGAAGAAGATACCGGTGCCGCTGCGCGACTTCACGTCGGCGCCGCGCATGATCGTGATCCGGTCGTTCGACGTGAACAAGCCCGGCTGCGAGGTCGACGACCTGCGCGGCGGCGTCGCCGGCGGCTCCATCCTGCAGGGCGTGCTCACTGTCGGCATGGAGATTGAGGTACCTACTCTGCTACCGATCACTCAAACGACACTATTATTGGCTTTAGACGAACAATAATAAGTGGTCCTGAAACTCAGTCATTAATGGGGATTTATCGAGGTTTAGTTCCAAAACGTACCACTGGGTGGCGTTAAAGTAGCCAGCAGTACTTTTTTTGTTTTAAATTGATAACTTTGCATACCTAATAAGCAGTATAAATAAAAAAACCGTTTCTTTCGTTTTCGTTTCAGGATGCTGTACAAAAAATATTATACTTTTTAGATGCGTAAATTCGGAGATATTACGTAAAATGTGAAATATGTGTGATGACGTCATTACTTTGTGCGAAATAGGTGGGACTCAAGCCTATCCATATTTTTTTACACATCAATAAAATTGACAATATTAGTGACAGCAGAATCGTCAGTTTCAAAACAAACTAAAATAGGTAGTTTTATTTTCTTCCCACCTATTCTAGGAATAAACCTAAAACCACGCTATTTCACTACTATCGATAAAAATGCATTAACCCGAACGAGAGAAAAAGAAATGTTAGGAGTAATATTACTCTGACTCGACGTGGCTAGCAAATAAATAAACACACCTTTCTAACAGCAAAAGTAAACAAAACAACGATCTGCACAGACTACAACTTGAATTTGACATTGACAGCTATAGTTTTCTTTTCTATCTATGTTTGATCTGTGTATCCATAATACGTCATATGACGCTTACGCTCTTTCGAAAAAATACAATATTTAAAGTTAAAATCATGAATGAAAACGTTATTTTTATGTCGAATAAAAAAATACGGGTCAAATAATTTTATATTTTCTTCAATTTTCAATAAAAATATCATTTACCATTCGAAATGCAAAGTTGTCAATTGTATAGCCCTACGGCTTACCACTATTAACGGCTAGTTGTCAGTGTCAAATAATGCCCCATTAAGTACGTATTCCCATAAAAGCTATGTTATGTATGACTTTACTTTGGTTTTTTTATACAATTAATTAGATTAAAAATACTAGCGAAACTCAACAAAGTCACTCAGCCAGCATGGAACATTGTATTAATATGTTGAATATACCTTTGATTGCCTAATCATATTCGAAAACCATAACATTCCCATTAATGTTTCTAACATATTTATGCACGTCTTTATCACGACTGTAGATACATTATGATTGGAATTGGAGAGACCTAGTATACAAGTATGGATGGGCTGATGATGATGATAATTATTGTGTATGTTTAATTAAACCTTCCTCTAAAATCTATCTATCTATTAAAGAAAACCGCATCGAAATGCGTTGCGTAGTTTCCAAGATATAAGCATACACAGGGATCTGTCAGCGGGAGGTGACTTTGTTTTACACTATATATTGTGATTTAAGTACAATTTTCCTTATTCCAGGTCCGTCCAGGTCTCGTAAGCAAAGACGCGGACGGCAAGTTAACATGCAGGCCAATCTTCTCCCGTATTGTGTCACTATTCGCGGAACAAAATCCACTACAATACGCCGTACCCGGTGGACTTATCGGTGTCGGAACGAGAATCGAGCCCACGCTCTGCAGAGCTGACAGATTGGTCGGTCAGGTATGTGAACAACCAATTTTTTTTGTACAATTTTATATAAAAAAAAAATTCAATTCAAGACCATATTTATAGCCATAAAGAACTAACAGGCCTAGCACGCGCCTCAAGAAAGACATGACATAGAACAAATACGCACTCTGATTGGCTGTTATGTCACGCTTGGTGCGACTCAGCTAGTTTCAACAAATCGCAGCGGGTTATATGTCTTGTCACTTATTTCTTGGAGCGCTGTGCTAGGGGGGCTGCATTAGGGGGCAAATTGTCAGGCACATGATCATAAACATGCACGACAAATTCTGATATCGAATTCTTCACACAGTCCCTCGACGTGATAAGATAACAATAAAACTTATATTGCCCTAAGTGAGTGTCCCCGAAAGTGTTAAAATGAGGAGTCAATTTTCAAGAAACGATAAGACATGTGGGCTATTATTTGTTGAAAATACAGTTAACTGAAACTAACAGCCAATCACAGCGTTTATTTTTTTTATGTGGGGTCGTTATATTAGAATACGAAATAAATATGAAATTAAAATACTAAAAGACATTGTCTCTTGTTCTGACATTATCTGTCAGTTTCACAGTAATCTCTAATCTAGACTTAATTACGTCATTATGGGGACTAACGTAGGTGTATACTTTATTTGTGGCCAGGTATTGGGCGCGGTGGGAGCCCTGCCGGCGATATTCGTGAAGCTCGAAGTGTCATACTACCTGCTGAAGCGACTGCTCGGCGTACGCACAGAGGGTGACAAGAAGGCTGCTAAAGTACAGAAACTTTCTAGGAACGAGGTATGTTATTTGAATATACTTATCCTAAACCTTTAAAACCAACTGTTTGAAGAACTATTCTCTACCTTTGCTTGCTATAAAATATTTATGAAAAATGCTTGCTGTGTGCATGTACCCGTATGAACAAGCAGAGTATCTCTAATCTAGTGGATAGCAAAGCCACTTTAAAAACATTTGATACATAGTGATCGAGTTTCGATCGACCCAAAAAGGCATGATTGATTAATAATTTGTCACTACTACTTTATTTGAGAGACATTTTCATTGTTTTATATGGGTCAAGCGCACGGAGCGCCATCTGCATCCAATTTCAAGTTTTGTTTAACTTTTTGTTAAAATGAATTTGCTTAACATCAGGCAGGATGGTGGTCAAACGCTTGTTCATTGTGATGATAAAAAAATATTCGATCAACTATCAAACAGATGCTTTTTCATGGTCTATATTCATGAATTCATTTCGCCAGAATACCCCATATGGGAATTAGGTTTGACGAAACGCTAAACCGATTTCTATATTGAATGTTGTAATGTTTTCTTTTGCAGGTGCTACTAGTAAACATCGGTTCTCTAAGCACAGGTGGTAAAGTAATTGCGACCAAGGCTGATTTAGCCAAGATCGCCCTCAACAACCCCGTGTGCACGGAGATCGGAGAAAAGGTCGCGCTCAGCAGGAGAGTTGAGAACCATTGGCGGTTAGTGCACTTTGTACTACAACCGGAATAGAATACAAAGAGTCTGTGGTCCAGTTGGTCGGATCCTTGACTTGTAACCGGAAGGTCGCCGGTTCGAGTCCGGCTACTGGACGTGTACCAATGGGACTCTTTCAGAGCCTAAGTACGCAAACCAACGCTTGTACGATGAAGGACAACATCGTGATGAAACCCGCCCGTCCAGGTCAACTTAACGGGACAACGGGTAAAAACTGCCCGAATCCTTTCATACAATTTTGCATTTTACGCCCTCCCACGCGACATGTATGCAGGGTTACTGGTTAAGTCGACCTATCCCCGTTAAAGTCTAATAGTAGACATTATTTCTGACCGATTTTACTATGGGACACCTTGACCCTTTTCTGGATATTCTACTATAAAAACTTTAAAAAAATCTTTAAACCTGAGAATATTCTTTTTTTATTGAGTTTTGTTTTCCCTCTGTCCACTAAAATACATTAAATGATCCATTGGTGGATCTTTTACCACTTTTTTATCCACTAAGATCCATTATAAAAAAAATATTTAAAAAAAGGTTTGGAATACACTAGTCATAACCCGCCGAGCCCTATTCAGTCAGTTTATTGCGGACCTTAAAACAGTTGTCATAGTATTTACTCTTGTTACAGATTGATCGGTTGGGGTCAGATTCAAGGAGGCGAGACAATCGAACCAACGAAGAACTAGGTGTTATCTGTATATGTGTCGTACATATGACTAAAATTATGTATTGCTACAAGTTTTGTAACTCCTATTGTATGTTTAATAATAAAATATAATATCTATTACCGAAATACATTTTTCATTTCATTT
>SJJU01006829.1:0-15465 GCA_012932125.1 Conopomorpha cramerella
AGTACTTTTCACGCCACCTTCGGTCAGGACATCACCAATCTGGTCTTTATATGTCCCTCTGGGGCGACCTCTACTCACCCGGCCCATTACATCACCCATATAAATCTCTTTCGTCAATCGACTTTCATCCATTCTCTCCATATGCCCAAACATACAGATATACAGTAGAATAACACAAAGCTTGATCTTATCAAAGCACAATTCAGCACAGTACCCGCTGAATGACAGCAAAAACCCACAGAAACGTCTTCCGCAGTTTTATATACAGTTTGCCGGCGGCAAATGAGATGCCGCAACCAATATGTCGAGTGACGAGATATTTTCTTTGCGACATAACGGTGGAGTTTGCTAACTGCGCAAGAGTAAAAAGCATATAAACGAGTAGAAAGAATTTTCACATTTAAAGGTTGCTGAATCGCTCCGGGAATTCGTGTAACATGATCGAGGTATAACTGAGACACTTACCTATCTATTTACATAATTTATTTATCAAAACAGCTTACATCATCATTACAGGTAGGTAAAACCTAATTCGTAGTGTAGCGGAAAAGTAAGTTATACAAGTTGTAAAAATATTCTCCTACCTAATACAATTTAATAGGTCTATATAATTCAGGTAAGGTAAATTACACACATCCAGTGTCTAGGGCTGATAGGAGGTGTGCGTACCCCAGCCGCAGATTTTGTCGAATATCACATTTTTTTGTTTAAGTAGATAATTAGAAGTCCAACTTCTTCAATTGTTGTGCTGATTTTTAAATTTGTTTTGCTTATGGTTTTTTAGTTATTTGACAAAAACAGATCTGGCTGGCGTAACGTTACCCCAGCCAGATGTTTGTTAATTAAAGGGTTTATTGAAATAAACTTTAGGTACATAATTAGTATTCTGAACGAGGTAAATGTTGCCACAAAATTTGAATTTGTATCGTTTATGGGTTCGGAGATATTCAAAATCCTGCTGGGGTAACGTTTACGTGTTCGCTGTATCTCCGAAACGGCTAAGCGAATATGTATAATTTTTTGTACACAGCTTTCTATAATGTTTATAATTTGTGCCAAATAAAGGATAACAACAAAATAATGCACCGTTTAGAATTATTTTAATTAAAAAAAAAAACTCAAAAATAGCTCCTAGCTCTTCAAAAAAGAGCTCTAAAGCCTTATTTGAAACGTCATTTTGTAGCTTACAACTGCTTTCAAATGTTTGTAAATTTTCATTAGAATCCTGTAGGGATTTATTAAGTTACAACGATATAATCAGTCCGTAACGATTGCGCTCCCGAGATTTTAAGCCTCCGATTACTGATTCCTTCGTGGATTTATAAAAGTTGAATAAAGATATTCATTAATTAGTATTTTAGTTCAATTTTCTACCTGTAAAATTTCAGCGTAATACGATTTGTAATTACTGATATAATTAAAAGAAAGACATTAGGTAGTGCATGATCATGGCAACCCGACCAAGTATAGATGGTTACGAAAAAGCGGCCACGTAGTACTTTATACTAACTTTTAAAATTAATAGGATAGTTTTAAACGTAAAGTACAGTTACGTACAGAAGTGTAAAACGAAAACAATATCATCTTAATTTGGGTATTTTTATTTACAAATCATGTCTTATAAACTTACAAAGAAAAATGCGAAGTACCTAAACCCTTTAATTTAGTTATATATTTTCTTATAGCAGCATAATAAATGTTCATTGGCTCAACATAATTATAAATTAACTTCAAAAAGATTAACATTGATTTTCAAATCATGAACTAACAATCACATAATAATTATTGACTGACATTATTATTTTAAGAGCACATTACGATGACTGGCTGGCTAGTATTCTTATAAAAAATAGTTTTATTATTAAAATCACAGATCATTATTAAAACTAAATTAAATCACATTGTACTTCAAGACATATACTATGCTATAGGCTGAATAGTTTAATTCTGTACGCGACTGTATTGAGCATGTAGCGTTATTATACTATACGTTTAAAAAGGTAGGCATAAAGTACTACGCGGCCGCTTTTTCGTAACCATCTATACTTGGCCGGGTTGCCATGATCATGCACTACCTAATGTCTTTCTTTTAATTATCTCAGTAATTACAAATCGTATTACGCTGAAATTTTACAGGTAGAAAATTGAACTAAAATACTAATTAATGATATCTTATTCAACTTTTAAATCCACAAGGAACTCAGTAAATCGGAGGCTTAAAATCTCCGGAGCGCATCGTTACGAGAACTGAATTAAATATCGTTGTAACTTAATAAATACCTACAGGATTCTAATGAAAATTTACAAACATTTGAAGGCAGTTGTAAGCTACAAAATGACGTTTCAAATAAGGCTTTAGAGCTCTTTTTTGAAGAGCTAGGAGCTATTTTTGAGTTTTTTTTTTTAATTAAAATACTTCTAAACGGTGCATTATTTTGTTTTTCTTTATTGGCAAACAAATTATAACAAATTCATAGAAGCTGTGTACAAAAAATTATACATATTCGCTTAGCCGTTTCGGAGATACAGCGAACACGTAAACGTTACCCAAGCAGGATTTTGAATATCTCCGAAACCATAAACGATACAAATTCAAATTTTGTGGCAACATTTACCTCGTTCAGAATACTAATTATGTACCTAAAGTTTATTTCAATAAACCCTTTAATTAACAAAACATCTGGCTGGGGTAACGTTACGCCAGCCAGATCTGTTTTTGTCAAATAACTAAAAAACCATAAGCAAAACAAATTTAAAAATCAGCACAACAATTGAAGAAGTTGGACTTCTAATTATCTACTTAAAAAAAATGTGATTTTCGACAAAATCTGGCTGGGGTAACGCACACGTAGGCAGAGACTACAGATCTCCATTTGTCACGGTCCTGACATATCCCTTTCGCTTCATCTACATTCATACATCTTTTCATACATGACCTCCGGTTTCGAGTACTTTTCACGCCACCTTCGGCCAGGACATCACCAAGTTTTACGTTTAGTTACTTAAGATTCCTACCTAGGAGGGTGACCTCTCACGGTCCAGTCTTCTATTGAATAAGGGCAAAGGGTAATGTTATACTGGAATTTCCATAGACCCGGAATAAACGGCGGGCAACACAGAAGGGCACAACAAGTAGACTGTAGTAATAACGAAAAGTCGGGTTCATAAATATATGAACATTTTCAAAGCTGCTTCAAAACTAACTGCGTAAATAAGGTTACAAAAATATCTTGCATGTTACGCAATCAAAAATACATCTACGTTTTACTAATCATCAATATCTGAACCAGCCTTCAAACATTTAAAAACTAATAAAGTTCAGTCATTTATGACTAGTAAAACGTTGATATATTTTTGATTGCCTAACATGCAAGATATATTTGTAAACTTATTTGCGCACATTTTTTAAAGCCTTGGCAGTGTACATATACTTATGATCTTGACTGTACGCAAAAATTCCTCGCCTCGCCACTAAGGAACTTGAAGAAAAGGACTCAAACTTTCACACTTTAAGTTTGAAATGAGGAGTTTTCATTAGAGAAAATCTTGAGACGAGATGATCATTGAATAAAGTTGCATCTATTTCATTTCCCACTATCTTTGACAGAGCGATTTTTTTATCCGAAAACTCCTTATTAATGTCTTATTCTTTTCCGACGCAAAAGAAGGGTGTTATAAGTTTTACGTGTCTGTCTGTAATCTGTCTGTGGCATCATAGCACCCGAACGAATGAACCGATTTCAATTTAGTTTTTTTTATTACAGGTGTTTTACGGGCGAGTGTTCTTAGCTATGTTTGGTGGAAATCGGTTCACCCACTCAAAAAATATGGGGGTTAAAAGTGGGAATGAAAATTTTTACTTGAGTAAATATATCCAAGTGGTGTATCAAATGAAAGGGCACGACACGAACATTTAAAATCGGGGGTTTTTTAAATCTTGCATCTTTTTACATTATGAAGTCGACCAAGAAAGATATCAGTGTCGATGACCCTTCCTTCGTGTCACCAAAACGTCAATAAGGTAGTATTGTTATGTTATGACAAGTATAAAATGAGCCTTAATGTCTGACGCCATTCATATGAGTTTCTGTCTTAGGTTGGTCGATTACCAGATTATTGGCCGACAGTAACTAGTTTTAAAGTAAGTAAGGCATATGAATAAGTTATTTACTACTTACTCATACGGCTCCGCTCAAGGTCGAAATTTCTATCTAATCTAAAATCATGGACTAGATATATTTACAAGAAAATGTCAAACAAAGGTGTTCTTTGTGACTCCCATATTTGTTTTAAGTTATGTATGATAACAAGTTCGATAAAGGCTTACCTTAGACAAACAACATCTACCTATGCCATTCTAAGAATTCTCTTACTATGACGTAAGTATGTAGGTGCAGTGAGCCAATAACCTCAAGTACAACCATAAGGTTAAAACGCATATCAATGTCATTAGACATTAAGGTTAACATTTTAAAAGGTTTCGAGTCCGGCTACTGGACGTGTACCAATGGGACTCTTTTTCAGAGCCTATGTACGCAACGCAACGCTCGTACGGTGAAGGACAACATCGTGATGAAACCCGCACACCACAAGGTGTGTGAACCCTATAACGGCGATGGGCTCACCCCCTGTCACGTTGGGTTAAATACGCTTGGTGAACCGTGGGTACTTGCTTTAGCAAGTGCCTCTGCCTACCCCTCTTTGGGATTAAAGGCGTGAAGTGTATTTTTATTTTTATTAAGGCTCAATTTGAATGGACACAACATGACGACTCTACCTTATTAACATCTTAATAATACAGAAGCAATGATTAATTTTAAGTAATAATTAATTACTAGGCCTCTGGTAGTTGCATTGCTCTGGCATCATAGCAGCAAAACGACAGTGAAATAAGAGTAACGAAAGCCCCAGATCATTGGCCAACATTACTGACAAAATACTTATCCTACATATGATACACACATCAAAAGTGTCTAGGGATCAAGAAAATTTTTAGCTCTAAAAAAAATCTAATTTAATTAAATCAATTCTAATCTTCTGGATTGGTCTGACTTGACTTATCACCACTATTCTAAAATGTACTTGATCCCTAGACACTTTTGATGTGTGTATATCACTTAACGGTCGATATAAGTTACGCCTACTACCCCATGAAGTATTAGACAGAGGTAGGTACTTATCATTGACCGTCATTCGTAACTGTTCAATATACATAGCTATGGTTATGCAGGTTGCCTAACGAATTCACGGCGTTCCATAGTGGAGTAGGAATCGAACTGGAGACCCTGGCCTCAAACTGTGTGATATTTTTTAATGAAACGCGGTATTATAGCCCAACATGGTCCACCGGGTCCAAAGGTAAGCTCGAGCTTACCTTTATTGTCTTTGATTATACAACATAACATAGACTTCACGCCTTTTAATCCCAAAGCGGGGTAGGCAGAGGCACTTGCTAAAGCAATACCCACGATTCACCAAGCGTATTTAACCCAACGTGACAGGGGGTGAGCCCATCGCCGTTATAGGGTTCACACACCTTATGGTGTGCGGGTTTCATCACGATGTTGTCCTTTACCGTACAAGCGTTACGTTGCGTACATAGGCTCTGAAAAAGAGTCCCATTGGTACACGTCCAGTAGCTGGACTCGAAACCACGACCTCCCGATTGCAAGTCGAGGATCCGACCAACTGGACCGCAGACTTCTTTGATTATATTCGCACCTGTATACCCGGTGGACAATATTGACTCAAACTGTGTGTCCACCACATTAGAGACGTGAGTGTATGTATAAACGTAATAAAATGTATATGTAACTTCGATTGTATAATATATAACAATGCGCAATTGCAACTCCATGTTCGTACAACTACGTCATACATAAACAGTTCCTCGTGTTCGACGGACAAACTAGACAGCTCCTATGCATACGACATTGTACTTTATTGCCACGTAAATTAAAGTGAAAATCGAATATAAGTGAGATTTAAAATGTTCAATTACGCAAAAGATACTCTCAGTTGATAGCAGTAGAGTATATTATTGTGCGTTAGTAAGAATTCCTGCGTCGTAGAGTTTGAGGATATCTTTAAGGCACTAGAGTGGAGTTCATTTGTTTTTTGCCAGCAATTTTGTTGTTATATCTCACTCATTCAGTAATTCACCAAAGAAAAGGGAGACTGTCTCCCTTTCTTTCTTCTCTGTCTCCCTGTCTTCTTCTTCAAGAACAGACACTTTAAAGAAAAACGAACCGACTTAACAAGTAAAACAATAAGATTTTTGTGGGATTCCTCATGGATGCCATTCTCGAAATTGAACCAAATTTAAACGGGATCAAACGGGAATCACCAGCTTTTAAACAAACTAATAATAAAACAAATAAGATTCAACCAGTATCCAGCAGTGGACACATATGGACTAATGATGATGAAGCTTCAACCTCAACCAGTGAAAAGTTTTAAGGTAACAAACAAAAAACTTCGTATTTTTTTAAATCGGCTAATAAGACGCTGTCAAGTACATTAAAAAAGCGTATAAACTCAAAGACTGCTCTTAATTAATTCCGTAACCATGACAAATGGAATCACCGATCCCACAGACTTGTGCCAATGAAGCATGTAGTATGACGTCATTATGTACACACGTAATCCAGTTCATCACGCGACATACAATCGAAAGTTTGTGGGTTCGTATCCGGTTTTCAGGCGATTGGCAATGCTGTTCTTTTTTTTTTCAGAGTGTTGTTACGTGAAGCACTGGCAGAAAAGGAAAAAAAGTGGGGGGTTGCACTCCGGGAGTGCAGGCAGAAGTGAAAACAAATATTTAAATAAATAAAATTCCGTACACTACAATCCGTTTAATATTCATTTATAAAATTAATATAAAAAACTCTCAATCTCGTCTGTCGCGAGGGCACGAACGAATGCCCATGCAAAGACTGCGTATAGCATGCAGCGCTCTCGCATACCTATACACTCTGAGTATACATATAGGTATGTATGTAATCTCGTCTGTCACGAGAGCACGAACGAATGCCCATGCAAAGAGCGCGTATAGTATACATATATTATAAGAATACACGCGGAGTATATCTGTGTAAAATCTCATCTGTCGCGAGAACGGCTGCAAATGTTCACCCACAACAGTGCCCAACGCGCCACTTATGGCACGTGCACTTATTATAACTTATTACGTACTTAAAGTTTTCACTTCAAAAAATCACATACAATAAGTTTTGTGTATGAAAAGGGCGGTGGCGTGGTGGTTGGTGGTGGCGCTCATAATACGACGAGAGACGGCATAGGTACTGCACTGACCCTACCGCCTACACCGTGAGACTATCCTGTAGTTGTAGCCCGCAAGGATCCAACGCAACTACGGCCGTCCTTGGATCTATTCGATCACCGAGCCCCGGCAATAACGTGCCAATGGTCACTGTGACGTTTTAGTAGTTTAACCCTGCTATTGTCTTGTTCATGGGGTAGTATCCATAATGGATTTCTCCACAATAATTAGGAGTTACGGACTTAAGTTCATGTATGTATGATAGATCCTATGTATCGTCGAATTACGCTTAAAAAATACTTATTAAGAAAGAAAACATCTTGCCGACGCAACGGTTACTATTCATGTAACAAGACGTCGTAACAAATCTCATTATATTCATTACACTACTTAGTACGATTTCGGACAAATAAAACGATATGCTTTATTCCAATCTGACCTTTGCTAAGTATACAATTCATATGCAATACCAGCTCAGTTTATTAGTAAAATTGTATACATCAATGTGTCCAAACGTCTACCGGTTTAGACGAGCGACTTAATTATATTGTTAGTGTAAGTTCTTTATAAATATAAACGTAGTAAATAATAGTAAAGTTTTCTAATGGAGCAGTTAAACATATAATCTCACGTTTCAATAGATATAACCTTTGGTGATGTGATGAGTCATTTTTGTTTGCGTGTTTAGAGTTAATGTCGTCCAATTTTCAAACGAATGACATTGTAATTTTTATAGGAAAACTTGTTGACCCCGCCAACATTGTTACGCCGTGAATTAGCCATAAAATGTGTCGAAGGAGGATATAAAAGGTTTAATATGGTTCAATAGAGGTTTAATATTTTAATATAGAGGTTATAATAATATAATTAAATTAAATATAATGTTTGAGTTGCAATTCTTATCATGAATTAAGAATCTTGTAACTTAGTCCCTAAGTAAATAATAATATGTACTATTTTAATAAATTGTATAAGATAATTGCTAATAATAAGAATTACATAAAGGCTAATTTACACTCTATGGGCCTATGTTGCCTAAAATAAATAAATTTTATTTTATTTTTTAAAATACTTCACGAAGTATTATCAAAATCATTAAAGCTGTATCGAAGAAATATGGCAACTAATACTGTTGCAGAAAAATGTTATTCTGCTAATACGAGAAAATATTTGAGATGTAGGCATACACAAGGACAGACAGAGGGAAACATTTATGTTTTGTACTATTGATAAGCGTGTGACAGAAGAGTCAACGACGATGCGCCACCTAGTGTAATAAATCGTAAGTGTGTTTGTAATAAATCGTCACCCCATTGACGACCGATTGTGAGAAAAATGTATTGTTGTGCTACAGATGAAAGTCGGACAATGAGCAGTTTTCTTTAAAAAAAAA
The DNA here is from genome assembly GCA_012932125.1 of Conopomorpha cramerella. Taxonomy (NCBI): domain Eukaryota; kingdom Metazoa; phylum Arthropoda; class Insecta; order Lepidoptera; family Gracillariidae; genus Conopomorpha; species Conopomorpha cramerella. The sequence continues at coordinate 8,676 of SJJU01006829.1, forward strand.
ACTGCACAAAAGAAGCGAACCGGAAGAAGAATAATCACAGACTAACGTGGTTGCAAATCTTTCGTTTCCCGCCATCTTTGACAGATTGTTTTTTTTTTTTAGAAAATACACGATGAACTTTTAATGACCTATTAATAGTTGTGATAATTTTATAACTTACCTCGATGTGCAGAAGTAAGCGTCGATGCTTTCTTGACTAGAGGGCTGCTCTTCGCCTTGAATTGTGACTTGGCGATCAGTGTACTGTGGAAAAATCCGTAAATTAGGATTTTTTGGGCTATACTGACTATGAAACCTATCAATAAATGCCTTAGCGCAAAAAAAAAAATAATTAAAAAGCATACTATGCCGAAAACACGAATGTAACCCGAAATACTTGTCTGATACTGGACGATAATAGTACCATTGCCGTAAAAATGACAAAATTCAGTAGCTATACTCGGACCAATTTGTCAGTTTTCCTTCACACAAATGTACTCGCTGCAATCGTAACTTGATTTTATTTAACTTGATTTAGTACATTTTACAAGATGAAGAGCTTACAATGTTTGTATTAAATTTTATTTTTATTATTAATTATAGATATATAATTTAATTTCCTGGGAAAAAAGTATCATATTGTACGCATAGGAACTGACACATACGTCCTTCGAATTAAAAAAATGAGCATAATAGATACACAGCAATTTAAGTTTACTTAAACGTCTCTCCGACAAAAGCAGCAGTGTACTGAATTTCTACAATTTAATTACAATCGAACTAAAACTGCAATAGCAGACTTCACCACTTGTTTTTAATGTAGATAATCTTAGCCGTGTGGTGATGGCGAAGAGAATACATGTGTATCATGACCATCAAGCCCATCTTTTCCCGTCGTGGGGGGTCGTAAGAAGCGACCGAGGGAACTCTCCAGAGAATGGGCACCACTGCGATCGCCAACCCGCCTGCCAAGCGTTGCGATTATTGGCATTTCCCCCCCAATACATACACTTCACGCCTGTCTGCCAGAGGGGTAGGCAGAGTACAGATCTCCCTCCATTTATCACGGTCCTGACTGACATACCCCTATCGCTTCATCTACATTCATACATCTTTTCATACATGACCTTCGATTTCGAGGACTTTTCACGCCACCATCCGACCCAAATGACGGAAATCATTGGGGAAGGCCCTCGTCCAGCAGTGCACGTTATGTGACTGATGATGAATCTCACCTGGGAAACAGTCCGACTTCCAAAGTACGTTGGTTCTGACCCTTCCACCAATGGAGTTCTGGACGCTTATCTATGAGTACTATGGAGTCCCCAGCTTCAATGCACATGTGGTCTGGCCGACGGTAGCTAGAACACAGTACCCGATTAGAAACGGACATTAACCCATTAGCACCCGCTGGACTCGGAGACTGACAACTTATTTTAAACTGTATTACTTGCTAATAAAAGTCAAAATCAATTAAAGAGCAAGTATTCTTCTGGGCGCTAATGGGTTAACAATGGAGAATTTTCCATGACGTTTATTTGACAAGTTGACGTCCCTATATGTGTAACTAATGTCATATTACGATAGGAGTTGTTGTGAATGGGGTTGTTTTCAAACTCCAAAAAAAATCTTATCTAGATGCCGCTAGTAGATGTCCAAGGTGACTTCTGTCAGTTATATTTTAATATGTTTTTTTTTTTTTATTATTTGGGTAAGTTATTTCAACTTCAAACACTTTTGTAACATGTGAACAAACAATAAAAAAGAAACTGTCACCTCAATACTGACTGCTTGAAGTTTCTTGAAGCAGGTCTGTCATATCTAAGAGAACCAAGGACCCTGAAAATTCTCCATTCTTGTCTCGTATTTCTACCTATCTTGGTTTATTTTAGGTGCATTGTTTATACTTGTATTATCATTAATGTGGGGTGTTATCCATGAAAAACAAAAACTCAATTGGCTTAACACGATCGGGGACACACCCCGCGTGTCACCTGTATAACATAATACTTATATTGTGTTAATTTGAGTGTCCACGAACGTGTTAAACGGTCCTTGTACCATTGTACTGTAGATACACCACAAATAAATATTAAATTGCAAATTTATAACACCTTATAACACCCCTCTTTTTGCGTCGGAGGTTAAAAATAATCTTTACCTCAGCGCAGCAGTTGCCGTTTCGCACTTGTTCATCTCCATGTACCGGAGCATGCCAGCAAACGTCGGCCGTTCCTTGGGGTTGAGGTCCCAGCACTGCATCATCAGCATGTACACGTCGGGCGGGCAAGCGGCCGGCGCTGACAGCCGCTGACCCTCGCGCATTATTAGACGAAGGATCTCCGAACCGTTGAGACCTAGTGGTAACATTATGATGTACTGTCGGCCAACGAACGGGAATCAGTGACCGATTTTGGAATGTGGTAAATAAAAAATAAAAAAAATACACTTCACGCCTCTTAATCCCAAAGTGGGGTAGGCAGAGGCACTTTCTTAATAAGCAAATGCCCACGGTTCACCAAGCGTATTTAACCCAACATGACAGGGGGTGAGCCCATCGCCATTAGAGGGTTCACACACCTCGTGGTGTGCGGGTTTCATCACGATGTTGTCCTTCACCGTACGAGCGTTGCGTTGCGTACATAGGCTCTGAAAACACATCCAGTAGCCGGACTCGAACCCGCGACCTCTCGGTTACGAGTCAAGGATCCGACCAACTGGACTACAGAAGCGAATGTGGTGATTTCGTTATAAACTCGACATGGACAAAAATTTCCTTGGTAAACATTTTTTATGTGTGTTCAACATGCTCCGACCTTGAGAAATCTTAAGCTTGACAATTTAATGTATTTGTTTATGTTTTTAAATATCTTAAAGCACAAGAACTTCATGAAGGAGTCACCTATAAATAAATTGTGTGCAGGTTAATTTATGCCCATGTTGAGTTTTAGTTATCTTTTGGCACCCCACAGGTGTAGTGGACTTCCATAAGCTCCCAAGCTGTCCATCCATCTGTATGTTTTGCCTCTGACCATCTCATTAACCATGATTTGTTGAAGTTTTCACAAATGACAGAAGTATTTCTATCAGATACCAATTTTTCTATTATTCCTAAACAGTCTATAATACTTAATAGAGAAAGATAGTAAGAATTATCATACCTATCCAAGGTTCTTCACCAAATGAGTACATTTCCCACAGTGCAACAGCAAACATCCATACATCAGATGCATGAGAGAACTGCCGACTCCTCAGTGACTCTGGAGCACACCAGGGAAATGGAACTTTCCTTCGCTCACTCATAACGTAACAGTCATCAGTGTCTGGCAGGGCACGCATCAATCCAAAATCACCAATTTTTACCTAAAAATAGTTGTTTTAAGTTATTGTTCTAAAATGTTCATCTAAACTAATACTATAAATCTTCACAGATATTGGAGAAGTATAACCAAATGTATGTTGAAACTTTTAAATTACACAAAAATGGTTATAAGATAATATAAATATACAGGATTGAAAATATCAGGAGACCAAAAGGAAAGTTCATTTTTAAGTTTGTTTCACTCAACTTATTTTCTAACAGTAGAGACATGACACTTCTTTTCCAAAACAAAATTTCAATATTTACTTACCAAATCCAATGAAGCCAAGAGGATATTCCTACAGGCAAGATCTCGGTGAAGGAACCTGTTCTTCTCCAAATGTGCCATTCCAGCAGCCACTTGCAATGACCATTTTGATATAAGATGCAATGAAATTTTTCCATTTTGTCCTCTAATATAGTCTAAAAGTGCACCCATTGGTGCCAACTCACAAACCATCATAAGTGGATGAAATACCACTCCATGTAGTCTGATAAGATTGGTATGCTTCAGGCTATGCATAGCTTCAACTTCTCTTCTAAAGTCATCATAGACTCCCGGTTGTGAGAATGCATCAGCTTTGAGTATTTTTATAGCAACTGGTATAACAGCACCAGGATGCTCGGGAGTTCTCCATTCCCCCTTCTTGACAACACCAAATGATCCATTTCCTAGTTCATTCTGTAACCTGCACAAATAGAATAGTAGGTGTAATCAAACAATTTATTAATGCTCTCAGTTGACTTTTAAAATGGTAGCTTGCTATACAACTTTACTTACACAATATCCTTCTCCAAAATAATACATGTTGTTTGCTGCTCAGTGTGGGGTTTTGACTTTACTGATATGTCATTTGAAGTGTTTGAAGATGACTGAGAGGAACCAAAGAATTTTGGTATTATCAAAAACTTTCTTTTCCATTGTTGTAATTTTTTCTTCTTTACAGCATCTAACAGCCTTCGGATGCCAGGTTTACTTATACCTATATGCTCTAAATCTTCCGGGCGTACGTAGTCGAAGTGTGCTAGTCTAGTAATCTATAAATAAAGTAAAGGTGAGTGTCCCAGTCAAATAGGTAGGTACTAACTATAATACATGAAGATAAATAACGACATTCAATGTAATTATATATTTACCTGCAATTGATCTCTTATTGGCACATAAAACTGCTCAAGCTGAACGTTCTGTAAAATCTCACAAAGCCAATCTGTCCCTGAATCCATTGCGAACAGGATAAATAGCGTCTGTACGAGATGCTATTTACTAAGCAGGAAGTAATGAAAACTCCCACCCAATCAATTGTAAACGCACGTACACAACAGATTGCATATAACTAAATATAATAAACAAACTTATTGAAGAAATAACTGAGTTTATCGTTTTGTTATACGAATTATTTTCAGCATTAACATACTTACAACACACTTGCAACACACACAAAACACAAAAATGCTAAATGAAACAGATTCCTGGGAAATGTCATGTGTACGTCAATCTGTCAAAGTACTATCAGTATAACCATAAATAACAACTCCATTTTACTGGCTTCGATACTCAGTACTACAAAAACATCATAACAACGTGTACAGAGGGCTTTATCCAGAGACAAACTTTGTTTCTTGCCATGGGATAACCAATGAAAATCGAATGATGAGCCTTTTAAATGGCGGCGGAACATTTAAAACTTTTTCGTACCTGCACTGAGGCTACATGCGTCTTTTAACATGCAAAATAAACTATAACCACATTATTACATACTAATAATAATTTTGATTTGTCGTTCAAATACTTCACTGCATTTAAGGTTCTGACTAAATGCAAAATCTACTTGTGTTTGGGTTTAGTTTGGGGAAGACAAGCTCTCTTTCGACATCTTTCGGTTCCTGTTTTGTTTATGCTCGGCCAGAAACATCACTGTCAGGTGTCAGATGGTCTGTTGTCACAGGAAATAAATGTCTAATCAAATCGTATTTTCATTTAGAGATAATAATTATTACTATTTATTACATATTGTTTCACTAAATATAAATAAGTAACAATGGCGCATGAATTATCCGATGCTAGTGTGACAGAAGAACAGTTTGTTGATTTTGGCAAAGTGGCAGTGGATACACTGGTAGAGAAGATAGTTTCTGTTCAAAACCATAACGAGGTAAACAATATTATCTCCAGACCAGTCCGCGGAGTAAAGTAACCTATCTCTCCTCCATTTCAATGATACTTTCTAATTGTCTCCTGGACAGGTAGCAGTTAATCTTGCGTGCATGTGTACCTTTATCATTAAAGACAGAATCCTGTAGCGATTGTAAAATAAATCATTAGTTAGCAATCGCAGGTTCAAATTCTGTTCCCATTTCAGAAACCAGCCAACTACCGAGTATCATCAGTATACACGATAAATAGCATCGACAGAATATTTAAGATATTAGTAACATCAAAACCAGTGGAACCTTCAAAATATGTCGACATTGCGATATCCTTCAGGCCGAACATACCGCGGCAAAAATTTACCGAATATTACATCGTTGAGGACTGTTACAGCAATAGTTTTAGGTTAACCATCACAGGGAAGTGTTTTGGTAAGGTTAACCACTTCATTAGTTTAAGCATAGTGTAATCTGTGGTTTTAGGGTAAGCTTTATAGACTCGGTGACGAATAAGACCCCCCCGACCGTTTGTAAAAGGCGACGATACGGGGATGTTTATGTTGCTCCGACAGGAAGCTGAACAAGAGCAAGAGCACAAAGGTGGATGATAAAGAGCCGGAGACTTGGTCGGGCTCCCCGTAGCAAAAGGCGAGTGCTGCAAGACGCAGTGCTAGGGTGGCGCTGGACGATTTGGTCGTATTTAGGAGATCCCGGAGTCACCCAACACTTTTTTCAACTGCATAGGGATTTCCGCGTTTTACAAATTATTTTAAAATATCAAATTTTCGCTCCCTCCGCTCCGATCATAAAGCACTTAGGTATATTATGTTTTACGACTCCAATTCCGCTCCATTCGACTTCTCTAGATACAAATGCTTAGGTAAAATGATAGGTACCCCATTCTACTGCTACAGGTCCCAATGTGAAGCTCACCAAGAAGAAACTGGTGTTTCGTATCTGTAAGAACGTGAGCGAGAATCGGCGCGAAGTCATCGATATTGTTAACAGGTCTGGTGTTGAGACAACGTACCAATGGCTGCTGCCCACTTGTGGACAGGGATACTTTCAGGTTTGCTTTTAGTGTTAAGAGATTTAGCTAACCACTTGCTTTAAATAATATATACGTAAGACAATAAACTAAAGTGCGCTCGAACAGAGTTTGTAAAATTGTTTTTTTTTTTACGTGGGGGAATCCTCAGGGACACCCCGCCGCCATGGGGACAGCGAACGAGGTAGTGTCGGACTCTTACCGACTAAACCCCCACGATGACCACCGTGTCGCGAACAGGGCGGGTCCCGAGG
>SJJU01006831.1:0-10417 GCA_012932125.1 Conopomorpha cramerella
TCTCAATCAACACAAAATCCTGAATGATTCATTCATCACTGACTAGTCACATCAGATCACTGAAAAATTCACCCCTTAAGGGGTAAAAAGTGGAGTAGAAGTTTAGTCCTAAAACTTGGTGATAGTAATTTTAATATAAATTAATACTGAAACTGCACACTGGACACCACTAGTAAATAAATAAATCTATCTACTAACTTACCAGTAAGCATACTCTCGTTGACAATACAAGTTCCAGTTAGCAGCATAGCGTCGCACGGCATGACACAACCGCTCGGAGGTAGTATGAGTACGTCTCCAGGTACCAGGCGGCTGGCAGACACCACGCATTCTTCGCGCCCACTGCGGTTTGGACGCAGGACGCTCACCATGTGCTTCCCGGTAGAACCTGCCATCTCGTGTAGACGGATACTCATCTGTAATAATTATTTGAGGTTTTAAAATGCACACATTTTTTGTTTTCATCCTCTATAGTCTCAGGTTAAAACAACTAGACTTGCAACGTTTAGAATAAAAGTAGACAACGATATGAAAAACACGCAGGAGTGAAGTGAGCAAGAAAATATATCTTCTGTAAATCTGGATCCAAACTGTCAAATTAATAGTACAAGTGACAGTTTGGATCCAAAAGAACATAATTTTCCATACATTTGTGTGCAAAAGAGACAGACAGAGGGTGGTACGCGGCTTGCAAGTCTAGTTGTGTTTGGTCTGAGGCTATAGTCGTTTATTAAATCGCAGAACGATTGGACAGATCCATCTGTCACTTCGCGGAATAACGTTAACGTAAATAACTGATTTTCAACGATAGATATGTAAATTCATAATGGAATTAAATTAACGAATTAAAACTATCAAGTAAGTGTATAATCTCCTATCCAGATAATGTATTTTTCGAAAACGTATGATACGAAGCGTCTAATCGTTCGTGGAATTAGTGAACAGACTAAGTAGTATAGTATGAGTAGTTGTGTGTGTTGCAGTCTCACACAAAAGTAAACTTTAATTGGGTCTTTACATGAAGGCCCAATTTTATTTGTCACGTTTTTTGATAGATGGGGTTGTGAGTTCAAACTTGAATACTGCTAAACTGGTAAAATTTTTAACACCTGAACAACTAACAATTAGGTTCCCTTAATGTAAATGTACAGTATATTACTAATTTGGTAAGTTGCAAATGGCGTTGTTACCGCACAGGTTCGGGGTTCATTCAGCTAATGTAATTCTTTATTTGAGCAATAAAAGATTATATTCACTAATTCAATTACCAAAACTACTGAGACCGGTGTGTTTTTAATCAAATTAAAACTAAAGGTCTGACACATTTTTTAAATCGCCAGATTTATATCATACTAGTGGACGCCCCGCGATTTCATTCGCCTAGTTTCAGTATGTCATACAACGGGATAAAAAACATCCTATGGTTCCCATTACCATTACCCATCCCATCCTGGTTCTAAGCTACGTCCCCACCAATTTTCTGCCTAATCGGTTGAATCGTTCTTGAGTTATAAGTGTTGTAACAAACCCGTCTTTGTTTTATATACTTATATAGATTTGCTCCGATGAGGAATAAATTCTTGCGTAGACTATAAGGGAAAATACTGGATATAATATAAATCGATTATATCATAAATAGCTCAACCGGCAAACGTTGTTTTGCCAATATACATTATTCGCAGTGTTTATTTGCTACTATATGCATGTACTATACATTAAGATCTTCCTCAAGAATCACTCTATCTACTCAAGAAAACCGCAACAAAATCCGTCGCGTACTTTTAAAGAGCCAATGCATACATACGGACAGACATCAGGTGGCGACTCATAATATACGCAATCAGGGTTAAAAGACGTAGAGGTAAATATGTAATATCATAAACATACCTACAAATCATATTCACCGGAAGTTAGCAAATATGGTAAAAAGTCCCCGGCTACAATATTAGATAACCTTAAGTGCCACCAGTCAGACAAAACAAACCATCACGTAACAAGAACTTGTTCTCGAACAAAAAAAAATACAAACGTTACGTCTTTGATACGAACGGGAACTTTTCGAATGTTACATAATATAAAATTATGAAACAAAAACAAATGAGGCTTTTACCTTTTTGGTCTGATACAGAGACGCCATGCAGGATGCCGTGGACAGAAGAAACACACATGTCGCGTACTGATAGTATTCATCCAGAGACCAAAGTATGATGGAGAACACTTGGAACAGGTAGAATGGATTGAACACTTCGTCCACAAAGAGTTTCCAATAGCTTTTCACTTCAACCTCCACGGAGTTGGGACCATAGAGTTTTGTCCTGGAAAAAAATATAACAGATGCAATATACGTAGAAATAAATCCGGATGAGAGTAGACAGTGTTATAATTTTACTGGCTGTACCCCGCAGTTTTACAAGTAGTTTTCTTAGATCCCGTGGGAATTGCGGGATACAATATAGCCTACGTTGCAATTCTGGTTATAATGTATCTCCCCACCAAGTTTAAAGAAAGAACCGACTTCAACAATCAAAATTTGACAGATTTGTGCTTTTCTCATTGGTATTATTTTCGGAACTGAACCAAATTTAAATGGGACCAAACGGGAAGTAAAAACGGGAAGCTTTCAAATAAGTAAATAATCAACCAAATCGGTTCACCCCGTCAGCAGTTTTGAAGTAACAAACATACAATAATAACATACAGACGAATTGAGAACATCCTCCTTTTTTTAATTTGGTTAATAAATCCGAGCAGAAATTTTTGCGTGAAATTGTAACAAACATCCACACAAAGTTTCGCATTTATGATATTAGGTTTTCTCTATGGCTTATTATGAATCATTTTAGTCACGCGTGCAAACGTTGGAGCAGAACGTCGACGAACGATGTCATTTGAACCGCTTCATAAACTATATCCAATAGCTATTTTTGACAGTTGTTAAGTAAGTAAGATGCGATAAACAGTCAACCTGCTTGAGCTAATTTTGTAGTAATGCTATTAAACTTGATTCGTTTAAGTATGCGTGTGATTTGTAAGACAAACAGAATGCTTGATTTTTTAAAATAAAATTCGTCATTATCTGCGGATAACTTTGGCCTTACAAAGTAAAGTTTGTTTGTAATCAAAACGTTATTTTGATGAGTAGGTATTCCATATTATGACACGACATTTAATATGTAATTTTGTATGTTATCGTTTTACTCATTATTCTGTGACACATTTTTATTCAAGAAGTTTAACTGAATATCAGATATGATTAATGTCATGGTTACACACTAAAGGTACGTAAATAGTATCAAATCTATTTACAAGTGAATATATTATTCATTAGCTGACCCGGCAAACGTTGTTTTGTCAGTGCTTATCTGCTATTATAAGTATGTATTAACTCTATAATACACTAACTCTATATAACCTCAAGATTCACTCTATCTATTAAAGACTGCATCAACATCCGTTGCGTAGCGCAGATCTAAACATACATCGGGACAGCGGGAGGCGACTTTGTTTATATATTATGTAGTGGTGTGAAGATTTCACACTATCTTGCCTCTTTCTTTTTTTTTCTAGCACGTTTTAACCTCTTTGGAGACCGGGTTTTAAAACAAAATCAGTCGTAGTAATAGCTGCAAGACACTTGGAGTCAGAGCTGACAGAGTTCTACTGAAATGTGTACGACGGGGGAGAGCCAGAGTCCTAATGGGACGTCTGGGTGCCCATAATGAATATTTCCCCTGTCGTAAACTAAGGCCAAAAGGTTAAGTAAACTTACAGTTCATTCTGTTGCCGTTTTGTAATACCAGAAGTATTTTCCAGCAGTAAGCTGATGGTGAGTTTTTCGTTGAGGGATTGTACATTGACGTAAGCACCTTGATCTTTGAGCCAAATGAACCTATTGTGCTGGTACATAAAGTAACGCAACCTATCGTCCCTGTGGCTGGACAAATTGAGGTCGATCTCATCCACTTGTTCAATTTTGAATGTGCCTTCATTGTCGGTCACTGAAAAATAAAGTAACTCATGATTTTAGCGCTTGTACACACATTATACAAATAAGTAGGTAGGTAATAACAATAGTATCTTAGTTTCTTAATATTTGCAAACTTTATCGGACATTCAGGTAGGTAATCAACATACCATAATAAACAACGTTCCTACTCGTGAAAATAAAAACAATTCTCTTACCGCAAATAATATCAGCCGATCTCAAACTGCACTTTATAAATTTCAATGTATTATAAGTTGGGTAATAAGCTAAAAACAAATATGGGAATCCAAAAAGTACAACGCATATTGTATGGAACAGTACACATCGCAGCCGCGAGGTTTTGAAGCCAAATATCTTAATGATGAGGTCCTCCGAGCTGTCGAGGATCTGCCAGTGAGATTCGCCGATAACTTCATATTGATCTGTAACATGAAGAGAACAGCTGCATTCCGTCGCCGGGGACACTGTCGGCCGTCTGCTGGTTGCATCTATGTGTTTGCTTCCGTCACACACTAATTAAAACCCTATCGGCCATATTAGAAAACGTGCTCTGCCTTTAGTTCTGTCCTTTTAATGGTTATTTGGAGCTCATATCGCTCTCTTTGTCACCTTGCATAGCTGAGAAAGGGAAAGCTAGATGCTTCACTCGGATGTCGCTGGAAACAACCAGAGTTGCCCTATTGGTCTAACTCCGTCCGGGGATTGACGTCTTAATATTCTTCATAGTGTTGCTTCCTTCAGCTTCTAAAGGTCAGAAAAAGCCATAACAAAAGGTTTATTCCAGAACTAAGGGCAGAACTGGTTTTGTAATAAGTTCATCTGAACATTATAACCACACAAACTTAAATACCACTCTACATCAATACAACTAAAGGGCATTCAGACATTCAATTAAAATTTATTGGCATTCATTGGATTATTATCTCAATTGATACGGGAGACACATATACACCGATGTTGCGTATGATTAATATACCTACATACATTATTACAAGTAAATATTACAATCAGTAAAACTAAACATAACCGCTACAGACAATCAGCAAAACATAATAAGAAATTGATATTTCGCTTCTATATTATTAACGATTTTCCGCAGATTAGTAATAAACGTAAAATTTACCATTACGTATCTCAATGTGAGTAGGAATATAAAACAAAGTAGGATAAACTGTAGGTACCTTTATTACGTATTATCGATTAGACTAGATACTATAACCGATAGAACGACGGCATGATCCTAGATTTAGTATAAAGTATAAAGTACGTATGAAATCGCGGTCCACCAGTTCCTATTACAAGCTAAGATTTTCTGGAACATTCGCGACTGAATCACACAAATTGGGAGACTAAGAACATATTTTATCATAAACATAGTCTACCATTACTACTTTAATTAATATTACGCGATAAAATGTTTTAATGTCATATCAGTGTGCGTTTCTTTAAAAATGATTTACGTTGATGAACTTTTTATTTCTTTTTGTATTGTTTTTGAACTTTGTATTTTTATTAACTTTCATGTATGGGAGTGAAAGTTGGGTATGGCAGAAGAACCATAAAAGTAAAGTCAATGCCGTATAAATGCGATCATGGCATGAAAGGCGTGACATTGAGTGACATAATAAGGAATAGTGTGGTAAGATAAAGTTGCAGTTTGAAAGAAGATGTAGTGACCAAGATTGAAAAGGGCATTGCTTCGGTGTTTTGAGCATATGGAGAGGATGGATGGATGAAAGCCGATTAAAAAAGAGATTTATATTGGTGATGTAAGGGGCTAGGTGAGTAGAGGTCAGATCATACATTTGGCGGAAGGTGGCGTGAAAACTACTAGAAACCGGAGATCATGTATGAAACAATGTATGAACGTAGATGAATCGAATGGGGTATGTCAGGACCGTGGCTAATGAAGACCTGAACTGAAAACCTGCCTTCCCCCTGGTGGAGACAGGCGTGAAGTGCATATATACTATGTAACTTTATATTAGAATGAAAAAGGTATAATTTTAATGAAAAAAGGACCAATTTTTATCCGTGCTTGAGGCCCGCCCCTACCATTTTTTAAAGTTCACCTTGATTTTCCTGGTCTGCCGTCATCGAACCCTGACTACCATATCATGGGACCTTTGAAATATCTTCTTTCCGACAGAAAAAAAAAACATCTAGATCGGGTCATAAAGGACGACGCTTAAAAACAAAATATGTACAAGGGCCCGAATGTTATCAATAATTTCCTTATTAGTAGGTGCCTTGCAATATCTATCTGTAATTGATTGGCAAACATGGGTTCCAGTAAAATCAATATATAAAAGATATGCGAGTATGCTGTGCTAATATTTGCAAAGCACAAATATCCATACCATGTGGGCCACATCCTTTAACTATGGGACTAAATGAAATATAGGTAAGTAGACATGTCCTGGTGCGGTACTTCCAGCTGTTTGTCCCGTTCCCATGGAAAATTTGGGATACTGCACTTAGCCTATTTGTTATTCCGATGTAGCTTATACATAGCATATTATTGCAAAATGTAGAAATCTGTTCTGTAGTTTATGTGAGAAAGAGTAGCCCCAAACACCCAAACCTATGCACCTACAATATGAATAGGTTTGATTATGTCAAACAACACTCTGCGCTTTATTCAAGCTGTTTGAAAATGATGCAAAACTGTTTGAAATACAACAGATAGATTAACATCTGTCTCACCTACCCAATTAATGCTACCTATGTAAGTAGTAGGTATGTGGAATTGATATGAATGAATGGAGGGATGTGTAAAACTTTTTGAAAATAAATAAAACTAGCACATCTTCTGCCTAGTGTTTAAGCAACCCACTTGCAGCTAAGATCTGCTTTGAATGAAAATAAAACTGGACAAACATATTGGTTAAAGTGATTTTAGGAAATAAAGATAAAATATGATGATCTGAAATTTTTATACACTTTTAAGTAAATAGTTAATATATGCATAGAGTGCTTAAAATACAAAATGTAACAAAAATAAAATGCAGCAAAGCATAATGATGAAGTAAGATAAAAGTATTTGTTAATCACGACTTGATTCAACCATAGTTTATGGTCCAAGCTCCACATTTATTGGGGATAAAAACAATTTAGCTAGTGTTTCGGGGTAAAATACATTGGTGGGTTTAATTTTGTGGATTTCACACACACTCACTTTTATGAACCACAAAACTACTACCAACATGAATTATTCCAGATAAATAAATATATTTTGGTATGATTTATGAGAGTTTCAAATTAACCATACAGAAAGGATTCATGATCTCACAAATTGACTTACAGACTTCAGTGGACATCCATCTCGAAAAAAAAAGTGACATACTGACCACCAAGACGAGTCTGATTCAATCTTTTGTTTATGTGAGATGAAAGTATTTGTCATTGATCTACCTAACCTGGAATGACTTAATGGGATGACTTTTATAAGTACTTACATAGCTATGAATATGTATATGTACTCATACATTTATACTAACTGTTACATGCAATAAAAAGCTGTGTGCAGATGCATCTAAAATAATATGAAACTAATACACAAACAAATAATAACAAAGAGAAAACATACAGAAATAGTAGCATTATTACAAAAAATATAATTATAATACAAAGTAATAAATAATAATGTAAATAGTTAGAACAATACAAAAAAGGGATTTATTTTTCCCAAATGTTGTTATGTTTTAGATTAAACTAATATTGTGAAGTTTATAATAACATTATTTTTAGTTCCAACAAGAGGTTTCCTCAAATTCAGTTTAGAACCAAGTTCATGAAAACAAAAGTTGTTTGCATTCATCTCTTAATTGTCTGTTTTGCCAAACAGACAATTATAACTAATATGTACTGTACTTACAATAAATTACAGAAGGAAACAAAAAACTGAGTTTTTTAAATGAAATTATTTCAGAACACAAATATTTTTTATTATCGCTATGAACCAGCGTTTGACCGCCATCCTGCCTGATGTTAAGCAGCAATGTGGTCTATGAAGGAGCACACATATAAATAATAATAAACATAAATTCAGCGCTACCAACCTACTTAAATATAATTACTTAGAAATAAAACAAAAAAGATTGATGAAGCAAACTATTCAAGCACATAATAATATAATAATAAACATAAATAAAGTAATTATTAATTATAAGTTGTAAATAGTGCTAAGACTTTGCAAACACACAGTGCCACCACCAAACTTAGTGAAAATAAACACAACATATATTGGAAAATCAATTATGAGAAATTATTTATCATTTCTGTGATTAACACTTTCCTGGACAGCAAACAGCTATATCAGTTATAACAATTAAACTTCTATAGTGTCCATATACTGTCATCAAATGTGTTAGTAACAATTTAATATGTATGTTGTGTTTACCTTTACTCCAACAGTATCCCCGGCGAGACAGATTAGACACAATACCAATAATAGTTTGTAATTGTGATTAATAACTGAATGAATAATGATGTTCATGATATTTGATAATGCTTGGAGTCTTAAAAGATCAAATTTTAATAATTATGCAATACTTTGTAAGCATATAACTTTGGATATAACAAATAAAAAATTTAACAGTTAGACAAAAATATACTTACAATCAGTTAATACACAAGAGATATACTTAGACACGTATTATTTCTGCAGGTGCTGAAACAGCATCTGTAGTATGTATTGAAGATGACTAATAGGGGACCTTCAAGTAAACTTTATGTAAACTGGTTATTTGTAGTTTGTACTCCAATATAGCAATAAAAAATTAAGTGTTACACGTACTAAAGTATGTAGTAATCATATAAAAACAATATCTGATGAATTTCTATTAACTTACTACATAGGTACAGCAGAAAAAGGATTGGACTTACCACTATCGACTGAAACACTGTACATTCTTGGCATTCCCATGTAGTTACAATAGTATATTGAAAATGTTAAGGCATATTACTGCAAGTTTGTTATTAAATTTTAGCGAATGCTACCTCATTTCAATAATTTTATTATAAACTGTACTATTTCTAGGTAAAACTTTTCTAGTTCACATCACACTGACCACACGAGCGACGAACAGAAAGATGAATGAAATTGAGCATGGACAATTACATTTGACAGATGGATTGTTAACAATGCCTCTTTGTGATGTAGAAACGATGTCCATACAGCCAATTGAGTTTTAACTAAATACGTAATGTGGTATTTTTATATTGTAATACTATACGGACGGAGTATACTATACAAGCAAATAATAATATTTAATTAATGTTTTATTATAATAACGTCCTGAAACCATAAAGCAATTCTGCAATTAGTGTCTTAAAACTTCGCAAGGTGGAGCTAGTATCGCCGAAGAGCCGGATGTTATTGATTTGGCGCGAACTCTACATAGTGTTTCTTTCTGTCTTCATTTCGTCATAGAAAATAAACAAAAAGAAAATTTGAAATTACAGGTATTTCAAGATTGAACTATGGCTCAGGGAGGTTTATCCGGAGTACAATCAGAAATTGTTGAGTTAAACAGTCGTAATTTTTCGTGGACTGGGGACGGCCAGGATCTGGGACTGATAAATTACACACTTCCATTAGGTAAGTAAGATTCGATAAATACCTACCTATTTCTTATTAAAATTACTTTTGACCATTTCATAAATGAAATAAATACTCGTCATATATACTAATAAAGTATCTACGATACCTATAAAGCCTTAGAAACGTAACCAATACTTAGGTAATCCTTTGCAAACCGTGATTAAAAGTACGTTGAACAAGTGGATGAGTTTGTATATTTGGGATCTCTATTTACAAGTGATGGGAAGTTTGACAAAGATATTGAAAGAAGAGTGAGAGCGGGTAATAAGGTTAACGGTGCCATTCGCAGTGTTATGGAGAGCCAATTCATCTCGAAAAAGACAAGATTGGCTGTCCATGATGCTGTACTGGCACCTACCTTAATGTACGGGAGTGAAAGTTGGGTATGGCCGAAGAAGCATAAAAGTAAAGTCAATGCCTTAGAAATGCGGTCATTGCGGAGCATGAAAAGCGTGACATTGAATGACAGGATAAGGAATAGTGTGATAAGAGAAAGTTGCGGTTTGAAGGAAGACGTAGTGACCAAGATTGAAAAGCGCATGCTTCGGTGGTTTGGGCATATGGAGAGAATGGATGAAAGTCGAT
The DNA here is from genome assembly GCA_012932125.1 of Conopomorpha cramerella. Classification (NCBI taxonomy): domain Eukaryota; kingdom Metazoa; phylum Arthropoda; class Insecta; order Lepidoptera; family Gracillariidae; genus Conopomorpha; species Conopomorpha cramerella. Next base: position 10,176 of record SJJU01006831.1, read on the forward strand.
TGACGAAAGAGATTTATATGGGTGATGTAATGTGCCGGGTGAGTAGAGGTCGCCCAGAAGGACATATAAAGACCAGATTGGTGATGTCCTGACCGAAGGTGGCGTGAAAAGTACTCAAAACCGGAGGTCATGTATGAAAAGATGTATGAATGTAGATGAAGCGAAAAGGGGTATGTCAGGACCGTGACAAATGGAGATCTGTAGTCTCTGCCTACCCCTCTGGGAGACAGGCGTGAAGTGTA
>SJJU01006832.1:0-18753 GCA_012932125.1 Conopomorpha cramerella
TAATCTCGTCCAATTTGAGAGATAGGATAGTGTATATTTTTCCTGACATCCACTGCTGGGCACAGGCCACCCTGGAGGTTATACTAATTTTATATTCATATTAATAGGTAAGACAGGACAACGTCTGTCGAGTCCAGTAGTATTTAATAAATTGAATTGAATTGACAGCACGCCCAGAAATATCAACTCAACAAGACAGAGTTAACCATAATTGACAGAGATATTTGACACCTCAGAGGATCTCACAACTTGATCTTCACGGCCCCTAGACAATGCGCGGAATCGTTAATTTTACATATTTCAAAGAAAATTCTTCATTGCCCGACCGTACCTAAATTACCTTTTACATTTTGAGTCCCTTGTTTATTTTTTTCGATTCATTAGAATATGTAAGGGAGGAAAGCTCTGAAAAAAAAAACAAGACAATGCTTTCTAAAACCAAAGACAAAGCTCTCCTTCTGTTAGTTTACGTCATTAAAAGTACAATGTTCTTAGGAAACGAATGAAGCTTTTAGGGTTTTTGTGATGTTTTTTACATTACAGCTACTAAATTATTTACATATACATATAGCTTTGAAATATTTTTAACATAGTATAAATCTAATATAATAATAATAACGAAGAGAGTCTGTGGTTCAGTTGGTCGGATACTGACTCGCAATCTATCAGTGGCGTGCACTAGCTTTTACGACAAGGTAGGCTGTAATCCCCAAGGATTGACACCTATGTATAGTTAACTTGTCCTTATGAAATATAGGAAATATAGGTACCTACATATCAGTCACCCACAAAACACAGGACCTTCGTTAGCCTATGTCGTGAGTACAACAAAAAAAGATCTAGCAATAACTCTATTATTAGGTCGGGTAGCCAAAATACTAAGGTAGGGAGTGTCTTTTTGCCTATATGGTGTGCACGCCACTGCGATCTATTATTATTAATGTCAATGGGGAATGTTCTTTGACGTTTTTCTGACAGATTTTCGGGCTAAGTATTGTCACTAGTGTCAAACTTTGCTTGGTAAGTATGACAGTAATGACGTTCTAAGTTCTAAGCCTGGAAATCTGCCAGAAAAACTTCAAAGAACATTCCTCATTGACATAATAGTAATTTTCAACAGACTTCCAAAAATTGGATCTTACAATTCGACCGTACATACGCTAAGAGTTTTATTATTTAGTGGCGGCCACTGAACGCGATCACCGCGTGTGTGTGGTTCGCGATCATCATTGTTTTTCAGTACATGAACGACGTTTCAAGGGAGACAAACACTGGAAGCTTTCAGTTTGTTGTATTCTAACTTGCGAACCCAAGAGATTTGTCGACTTTTTCTGTCCGCTAATTAGTACCTATAGTTTTCCCCAAACTTTCTCTTTTCCCGGAACCTTCTTCCTTCTGGCCTTGACAAACACATGAAAAAGGCTAAGCGGAATAGGAATTCGTTTTTAAGATTTCATTCCGTTCCTGTGGGATCGTGCAGCATTCCAATTAATCATAAAATTATAAATAAATATTGTACAACATTGCCTTCATCCCATATTAAGTAGCTAAAGCACTTGTAGGTACATTATAAAAATTAGACAGCGAAATGTTCTTACCTGTATAAATATCTGACGGTGAAAGACTTTTCTAAGCCCGTCCAGTACTTTTGAGTTTATTCGTAAGAAACACACATACAAAAATCAAATCTTACGTTTCATTAGAAACGTGTAATGTTTTGGAAAGCTTATTTTCAACCCTAAAAACATTAATCAATACTCAATTTTTTATTGCATCAAATACCGAACATCGGGTTAAATGTGCTAAACTTAGCACTAAAAAGTTTTTTTTTTAATTATCTATATACAACTTTCAAGATTTTCATCGGGCTGAGGAATGTGATTTTGTAAAATATTCTAGAACAGACTGCAAATGTTTCACATTGAAAATTTAATTAAGATACGCAAGCTCAGATGTTACCTATCTCAAATTAATTGGTTATTAAACATTTCAATTTTGTTCTTCGAAAATTTTTAATTAAGTATATGTTTGTACTGTAAAAGTTTAATTCCTAAAATTATAAAAAAAAGATGACACATCAATGAGCCAGTATCGATTGTAGGGCCATAGTCTATAGGGAAGAAAACGCCAAGCTGAATGCAGATGGCGCTTTGTACGCTTGACCCATATGGACCAATGACAGTGAAGAAATCTGTCACATGAACTTGTAGTGACAATCGATCAACCAATCGTGCTGTTTTGGGTCAAGCTATACTAGCGCCATTAGTTCATGAGTTATCTACCCCATTGACTACCCATCTACACACATCAAAAGTGTCTAGAGATCAAGTACATTTTAGAAGATTGCAATCAAGAACATATTTTACAAAAACTGAATTCATTCATAATTTATTCAAAGTGTGATGTTAAGTCATTGATACAGACATAGGGAATTAGGTAGGAGACCAATCCAGAAGATTGGATTTGATTTAAATAAATTGGATTTTTGTAGAGCTAAAATTGTTGTTGATCCCTAGACACTTTTGATGTGTGTATTTCATAAACGTTTATTTCAGCGAATATGCAGAAGGTAGGTACTATGACATTCATCAGCATGCACCCGTGCACCCGGAATGGGAAACTAGTCTCTATTATATAAAAATGAATTGATGTTCTTTACTCTTGCGAAAACTCGAGAACCGGCTGGACCTATTTGGCTATATGTGGTCTTGAATTATTCGTCCAGGGAAGGTTTAACCTTTTCACCGCCAATGTCTTCTAAATCAGATACATTAGACAAGTAATTATGAAGTTTATTATTTTCAGAGCAGAATTCAAAATCGTGCAAACCAAATGAATCTTCCGGCGGTCAAAAGGTTAAAAGATGTATTCCTTCCAATACACGATAAAAGAATTGTTTGCCGGGACAGCTAGTCGTTTATAAAATAGGGCCCTGATCATCACGTCTCTAGATTCACGTACACCCTGCCTCAGATTGTGTTTGTGTTATTAACACAAGTAAACACAAGTATGTGTTAGTAACAACGTAGACATACTCTGCCGTAGTAGACAACTTGAACTCGCCGCGGGGTAGTCAAGTAAAGTGATACTTTAACAATTAAAACAAGCTTCTCACAAAAGGTTGAGGTGTCAGAAGAGGGTTGTTTGTGGGCGTTGTTTTTGTGTAGGTAGGTTGGGTACGGTCGGCCAAGAAAGTGGTCAGTTTCTATGACATTAATTACTGTGTCACTAAACACCAATAAGGTAGAGTTGTTATAGTGTGTCAAGTAAAAAATGTCTAATGACATTATAAATTATGTGTGAAAGTGTGTGTATGAATTACCTAACCTAACTTCAGTGTGGTAAAACAGATTCTTGGCCGACTGTACCCATGATGAACTAGGCACAGGAGTATAGTTTGTAATAAACTGATATACAATTTAAATGAAAACGATTGTAAGTCGTCTTAAAATGGAAAATCAATATATATTTCATTTTTTCTAAAAACGCAATATGAAAACTCAGAGAAGAAGAGCAGAAGAAAAAAAAACAAAAGACTATCACGTTCTATTTTAGAATTATTTACATTTTTTTCTTAATAATTTGTAACCGGCCAGTGTGCCGTATACCGCCAAAAGAAAGATACACTACTGTTGAATCGATTTCACAAATCGATATCTTATAAACAACATAAAATCTAAACACATGATGCGTCACGCTCGTTTCGCTGTGGGGTTCCCCAGGTTACACTTCAAAAATCTAACTAACTAAATATGAGCATCCATGGCATAACAGGAAATGTTACATCCAGTAGGTATGCCTAAAGCTGCCTTATGACAAAACGGTTTCCGGTTTGATACACGCCAACGCGTGCCTGTAGAATTAATATCCTACTTCGTACTACCAAACGGGAATTCCAGTGTACGATTTTTTTCAGAAAAATGTATTTTTTTTACCACCAGATGCTACTACACTCGTCGCAAATTCCGTCCAATATACGCCAAGGTGATGAACAAGAGTGTGAACGTGCACAGAAACAGCGCTTCCTTCACGAGGCACAACAACGCCGGCGGCCTGTCACTGATCGCGGGCTTCATGCCAGTCACCACCGAGATGGCATTGTTCGACTACCCGTTCAACGAACTGATGGTGAGTTTTCGCTATGTCCCATAGATGGCGTTAATGATGAGCGCTGTTTCCTCGCTAGGTGGCGCATCGACTGCCTTGCATTTGCAAACTCATCAAATCTATCTACAGAACCAGTGAGTCTTTGAATCAAAACGTACCACTTGGTACACTTAAAATCTTGTTTAGCTGAAGTAAAATTATTATTTAACATTGTTGGACATATTATTTTACATATTTGAATGGTTTTATTGTCACAATTAGTGTCACACCACGACTGCTCTTTTATAAAACGATAGCAAAATATCGTATTATGAATGCCCAATGACCACTATTAGAATCAATTGGTATTCAAATTGAAGTTAAGCCGAGCTCGCCTAATCGATGACGTGACTAAAGCCCTGACAAACCTAAGTTTCCTAACTCGAGTCCAAGCCGTCCGGAATCATAACATGGCTGCCAACCCAATGAATTAAGCAAACTTTGTCCTTAACGAGGTTTCACCGCGCGCCAGCGAAATGCAATCCCCATTTACATTCGTTCCAGTGAGCGTTGGACGCGTGAAATTTTCACTGAAATAACTGGTCATCTTATATTGGCTCTCGGATACGTTGTACAGACCAGCGGAACTGTAAATAACATTTTCAACTATTCAGGATTCTCTTGACTTCACACCGTTGAGCCTCCCCTTGATGGAATGTGTACTGTAATTTAGTTCGAAGATTCACAAGTTTGTAAATTTAGAAATGACGGCACAGATGTTGTCATAGAACCGGGAGAAGGTACAACGAATTTCTGCATTGTATTTACTGGCACTGCTCATGTTTATTGTATTTGTTAGGGAACTGCATCTCTGATGGCCGTCTAACAACACTATTGGATAATGTGTCTAGCTACATTACAAACAAACTGGGAGCACTTGGAATTTCAGTACCATTGCAAGGCTGGATGTTGTTTGTGATCTTAGTTACTTAAACATTTTAATCAGAGTCCACAGTGGATCCAAAATAGCGTACCTAACAGATTTTTATGCTATCAGGCAGATCAGTTCAGAATAGTTAGTATTTCGTATGTCAGTGACATTTTAGTACCAATAACATTAAAAACGTATGCTACTAAAACAATACATACCAATCACGGGCACGACAAATTTTGAACGGGCTTTTTGCAGTCTGCTTTATTGGTCCCGTGAAGCTGGTTCAAAATTGTCTGTGCTCAAAGTAAATCCAAAGCTTTATTCACAGATGTGGGCTGTTTTAACAAAGCGCCACCAAATGGCATTACTCATGTGGACCCACGGTGAAGAAGCTCTGGCCAAGTCGCTGGTCGCCTGCAAACTGTATAAAGCCATGGCTCATGAGGCTGCTGAAGATGATATGGAAACTGAGGTCTACGAAGAACTAAGACACTATGGGAAGGAATTTGAAACCAAAGGTACAATAAAACAATAAAGTATTTAGTATTGAAAAAAAACATCACTATACTTAAAACGTACACTTGACTCTCATAGTTTTATTAAACTAGCACGCCTACGATTTCGTCACGGCAAATCAATAACAGTAAAATTAATCCAATATTCCATACAAATGTTTATTATTACCACTGTAAATGTTGAATAACCTGCGACATTCATGTATCTGCGTAGATTGTTTTGTTTGGTAATTATTTTAATAAATCTTCACGAGATTTCTAAATCTCAAGGACAAAATTAAGACCTGTCTAAATCTAAAAATATCTTTTCTCGAAACAATACACGTCGCGAAATAAACGAGATTATCGTTCGTAGCGAGCCATCGCTCCGTGCTTAAGAGGTGTTCACGACCTCGCCTACCTGTCGCAAGGGCCTCTCCATCCACGTAAGCACTTTGAAGGGTGCCTTTGTTTCAATTTCAGCGCTAGAGTTATTGGATTACTGCTATCGGCAAGATGACGATCAGGCCCAACAGTTGCTGACATGCGAACTCCAGAATTGGTCAGGCCAGACGTGTCTGAGCCTGGCAGTGGCAGCCAACCATCGAGCGCTACTTGCACACCCCTGCTCGCAAATCATATTGGCCGATCTATGGATGGGTGGTCTAAGGACAAGAAAAAACACAAACTTGAAGGTGAGGGGTCACAAACCATTACCATTTTTTTTGTTTCTAGTTCCGCTTGTTAACGCACAGACTCACAGTAGATTTACGTCCTTTTTTCCTTGCGATTGGTTCTTGGTTCATGCACTTCAATGGTTACAAAACCCTGAAGTATTATGGTAATTTGTCTGCATGCTGACCCCGAGTCTTTGTAAAGTATAACCATTCGCAATAGTTTGAAGAGGACGTGTTAGTGTTACCTTTTTTTCAATGTTTAGCAAACATAATTTGGATATTGTAATTTTGTTAGATAGTTGAGTGATCTCGTATAACGATTGAATACGTCGATGTCTGTGTGTCAATGAGTCGCTTACATTTCCAAATTATTATGCATGCGAAGCATCCAACTCTTTGACTGACGAGTTATTGTGCCCAAATTAGTATTTACGTACAAAAAACTTAGTTAGTTTAGATGACAAATTTTCGACGCATTTCTCTAAATGTCATATCATTTTACAGAACCCTTATAATTAACAAAATAACTGTCGTCTCTTGTAACAAAATGTGTTAAATACATTTTTATGTAGCATTCAACTCGCGAATTATCACACTGTCCATGTTACGGGCTCATTCATCAGCTGTGTACTCACAAGCAGCAAAAAAAATGTGACTTTTTTTTAAACTTGGGCACTCTAACTCTCTGTATGTGGCATGCATACATGCACTATGCATTACTATCGCCACATGGGCTTTGTCACGTCTCGAAGGTGATTCTGAGCCTCCTCTGCCCGCTGTACATCCTCCAACTGGAGTTCAAGTCAAAGGAAGAGCTGCAGCTGATGCCGCAGACAGAGGAGGAGCATCTGGAGAACGAAAGCATAGAAGATGACAGAAGCACCAAGGACCCCAACGATGCCGAGGTATTTGTTTGTCTGAGTTGCCCGACATTCTCATTCTTTTTTAGTATATGTTTTCGTAAAAAACATCGTGTTGTCGATAATACGGTTTCGCTGAATCATTGTTAAGGACACTCCTATTACGGTGACCCAATATCAAGTTAAAAATTGTACCTCTTAACTACGGGTAATAAAATGTTTCTTCACTTGGTTACTGTGACTTTCTGAAGTTTGGACTTTGACCATGGTGTGCTGAAAACAAAAAAACGTGTGCCATCTTATCTAGACTAATTAGGTAATCACTATATCATCCATCTAAGCTCGAATTTTCAGACCTGAAGTTTGCTAGATAACCTCATGTTTTGCTCACTGGCCTAGAGTTTATCGAGTGGATTTTTTGTGCCTATGTATACTTAAAAAAAAGTAAAGAACCCACCAATTTTATATTAATTGCTAACCAAGATTGTAACTTATTTTCTTTAGGGCAACGTTTTGGGAGTGTCGCTAAGAATGATTCATTTCGCTGAATCATATTTTTTGTTACTAATTTCATTCATAGTTGAGTAATGGTTCAAGTAATACAATTAATTACTAATGAAAGTATGTTTTGTCCCAAAAAGTAACTGTATAGCATTATGGCTGCTATAACAATGTACAGTAAAGAACACTTTACACCACACCTATCCATTACCTACACACTCTCGTATTCTTTTTTTTTTAATTTAAGTTAACAATGCAGACAAATTAAAAAGGTTGTTGCACACATAGGTTGGACAAGTGAAAAGACGTACGTTATCTATAAAGAAGATTATACCGCCGGGACAGCAGAGTAAAAGCACAAAGGTAGATGGCGCCACGTGAGCTCCTTCGTGTTCAAAGTGCGGTTTTGGTGTCGTCGTAGTTTAGAAACGCTCTATGTACACTGCTGCTTTTGTTAGAGTAACATGTTCAATTATGTGAACAAAAACAGCAATGTACTATTCTTTTAGCAATGCTATTGCTATGAACTTTTATTACAATAGCTGACTTGGTTCCTAACTCCCCTTTCTCGGATATATGGCCATAGAAATGGTTTTATGTCTCTTTTTTCTACAGACGTTTTGCATATGAAAGACAGAGATAGAAAACCATTTTCGCAACCATAAATGAACCGAAATAGGAGGTACCCCATCTATACTTCTATACTCAGCTTATAAAACGTCTTTATTTTGCTAGTAAACTTAAAAGAACTTAAGTTACTAGCTAGGTACGTTCAGTACAGTCAAGTTTATCAATGAAAGTACAAGCAAAACCAATAACAAATGGTACCTTAATAACTGCTTTTCCCTTTCTATGCTGACAACCTACACTGGTTTATACAGACTTTATGGACTTGACTGTACCTATTTGCTAATGTATCACAAAATACAGACTTGTCTTTGCATTTTTAAACAGTGCCTTGCTGCAAAGTTTCCAACAACTCAACTTTCCACTGAATACTTATAAAATTATACCGTTTCACTTTAAATGGGGAATTTTCAGGGACCTATTTGCATTAGTTATTATAGGAGCTATGTATAGATGGCGCCAGTTGAGTTAGAACCTTTTTTCAGTAGTTTAGAGACACAATGATATAAACAAATCGAAATTAAAAAAAAATATCTTGTATTTTTTCATGCCTCATAAGCATCTGGTTGCGTGTTATTTTTAATGCAATTTTCCAAAGTAAATCCTTATGTCCTAAACTGTCCCTATATCCTAATATTTTTTTAAATAGAGTATGTTCAGCCTCTTATTCTATTTGTCTTGGCTAACACTCGGTTTCTTTAGATTATGTCCCTAGTTTCTTTAGGTATAAAGTTTTGTAGAACTAACTGATAGCGCCATCTAGATTGTTTTCAAGAAATTATTTTTTGTTGGTGTTTGAAAATTCCCCATTAGCAAAGCTTTCGACAAACTTTTCCTTCAACAGCACGTCTTCTATATATTATCTGATGTCAAAGTCTTGCAGAGTGATGTTTGTGAACCTCGAAATTGTTCTTTTAGCTTTATATTGTATGGCTTATGTCTCGTGAACTGAAAAGTATGTACTAAGCACATTCAAAAGCCCGTGTCAATGTGATTTTCTGCTACCAGTATTCTAAATCGTATATTAATAACTATATTGATTGATTGATTGATTGACTCGCTTACAGTATTTCTACACGATGTACCGATCAGCACTGGTTACCAGCTCTCTTTCTGTGTACGCCCTCTTTCTGTAGGCATGCGTGCTACTTAGTAGATCACATCACTGCCTAACATCACACCGTAGAATGGTGGTAAATCGTTAGCTACTTGCTATGAAAAATGCCGGAGTTTGTGTTTCCTGCGCAGTACAGTCTGAAGGTATTTAAGACGCGGGGAAATAGGTACCTAATGAACAAGTGTGCTCCATGGTAGACCACATAGAAGAATGGTGGTCAAACGCCTGTTCCTGTGATAAAAAAATTGCCAGTGAGATGAGACTGTGAAACAGGCTTGACTCTATAATGTCTCTAAATGAACTTCAGTTCACTTCTTAACATGTTGACTAATAAATTAATTGGTTGAATTTTTACACTAACCTTTTGTTCAAATATTCGACTGCGTCGTTTTAAGATTGTGGAAAGACTGTAGTGTTATCATTGTTTGTCTTTTCTTCTTTCCCATGATATTTATATTCTTTTTTGTATAATTTCTTAACAAAAGCAAATAATTCGCTCTTAACTTCAGATAGGATGGTGGTCACAAGCTTGTTCGTTGTGTTTTTAAAAAAAACGGTATGTCAGGAGGTAAATGAGGCGAGAGTGGTGCGCCGTTTTGCAAAATCGTTGTAATCTGAAATAGAACTGGATATATAATCCTACGGAACGTAACTTTTAATAATGTTCGAAATGTTCGATAGGGTCTTGAATTTGATATGGGAATATAATATTCCTGGATACACGCTAAATTTATCCCGAAAGTAAATATAACTAACGTATCATAATGAGACTGTAGCCCCTATTATCTCACGGCTAAATCTATTAAAAGTCAATCATTTTTTCTCGTACCTACATGATTGAAGGGCATGGGGGTTGAAGTTACGGGTGGTTATAGAAATGATAGTTAATTTCGACTTGACTCGTATGACGCACGTTTTGATACCGTCACAAAGTCATCCCAGACTAGTGGTCAGGGCAGATCCTCACGAGACCCACGGCCTTGGGTTCCATAACCGCCGCCGACAAGAGGCATTTTTATCCTTCTGCGTAAATATGTATGCCGATACTTTATTGTTATTATGAAATATAATTATCTACCGAAGATAGAAATAATACTTATAAATATTTTTGTTGTTCGTTTTTCTTATTTTAACAATCGTTCCATTTGTGCAGGTGTGCTACCTGAAACATATTAAACGTTAGTGTAACGAGGTAGAAATAATATTCCTTCTCCTACAACTTCCACAGACGGTGGTAAGAAGAAAAAAAATCTTACACCATGAACGTAATCATGAATCAGAGCCAGATTTCAAACGATACTGTTTTAAACGATTTCCTTGCGATGGTGTCGTACTTAGTAAGTAGATTCGATCCGATTTATTTTCCGAATAGTCGTTGATTCATGTGTAATCTTTTCAGTGACTCTTTCGGTGATTGGATGGAGACGATTGTAAAGGTTTTTATTATTCCACTTCCGAAGTAAAACTCCCGCGGAAGAAAAGTTCAGACACTTTACTTTTTTATTTCGGCCCACGCCGTATCTGATTGTCTGAATACCCTTGCGATTCTATTAGATACAAATGGAAGCCCGCGATTTAACCGACAGTTTTTTTGTTTTTTATACAAAAAGAAAACGCGTTTTTATCTAAAAAAAAAGTTATAATAGCTGTTGCCGAAGTACATCAAACCTTTTTCTAAATAAGAACCCTTTTCTGATACATTCCGTCAACAATAAAACATGTGCGGTGCTTCTCGAATATTTTTTTAAAATACCTTTTTAGCGCGTCCTTTTATTTCGTAAAGTATGATAAAAATGTAACATATTGTTGACCGAATTCGAAAAACAATGGAGGAGAATGTTAGCAAAAAATGTTTGGCTAAGTGAACTTATTTTGATGAATCTTTTTTGGTTTGTAAGCTGGTGTTTCCCACTTTGTTCCATGTGAATTTGGTTCAGTTCCGACAATGGCATCCATGAGAAAACAACAAAAGTTAATATTTTACTGGTTTAAGTCAGTTCTTTTTTCTTTTAAGTTAACATTACTGTGGTTCTAAAAAATGTGAGAGAAAAATTAGCTTTACGTGTTGTATGGCTTAAATTTATTACAAAATACTGCCAATAACATACTTATAATTCTACTTTCTATTTACACTATACTATACTACTGTTTGATACAATTTCAGACACATTTCTTTAAATACTTATACATATTTACTTATCTACTTCTATTTTATTATTTTCTTTTTAACATACTTACAAACTATAGACCAACTTATTTTGATTTATATACCGTTGTTATAGGTAAATTAATCTGAAGCCTACAATATTGTTAAATAAAGAGATCTGGATTGTTTTCAAGAAAATATTAACTTATAATAAAACTCCAGCCAGAAATGTTTTACTTCTTAAGTTTTCACTACAGACCGTTCTCAGTTATATACCTCTGCCTGTTATATTGTATTATATTTCTCCAAACTTAAAATATCTGTGAACTGTTTAAATACGGTCCAAAACAAGTGTGCTCCATCGTAGACCACCACATCGCTGCTTAACATCAGCCAGGGTGGTGGTCAAACGCTTATCATTGTGATTTAAAAAAAACGATAGAATAACGTGACCAATTTCACGAATACAACACTACAAAGCGTTCACAATTATTTTACCTTTGTAGTAATATCAAACAACATAACAGATTAGGTAAATACCTAACTGTGGACGGTATGTAAGATCTTATGACACTTTGGCAATCTTTGTGACTTTACTACAAGGACTTTATACTCCAAGTCCTTGCTCTACTATCAGAATATGTTGGTCATAGACACCATTCTTCTGCACTTCACATGCATTATTTTATCTAAATACTTACTAATATTTTCTCGTCTATTTAATATCTCCATCCTTTGATTACCATCAGCCTGATTGAGAGCGATAAGAATTTGCGCTGTTACGTTGCTATGTCAATTCCGCAGGCGCTTATTGGCTCTGGAGCGGAATGCGAGACGCGGGTCGACCAGAACGGGAAAGTGGGAAAGATCGGATGGGAGCCTTCATACAGGGAGTTTCCTGAGCAAATGTTGCACGAGGAGAAGAAGCGACCGCTGCGGCTAAGGAAAAAGATCTACGAGTTTTTCACAGCGCCGATCACAAAATTTTGGGCGGATTCTGTAAGTTTTTTACTTTTGTAAATTTTTGTATGTTGAAGAAAAAAAGCTACTTGGTAATAATGAAAACCACCAAGTGTGGACCCCTTGCTGAAGCACAAACGATCCACTGAGATCTGGGTAAACATATATTTTTATCAGATTCCTACGCAGTACAGTCTGAAGGTCTTCAAGTCGCGGTTGAATAGGTATCTAATGAACAAGTGTGCTCCATCGTAGACCACATCGCTGCTTGACATCAGGCAGGATGGTGTTCAAACGTTTGTAAAAGATGAGGTGGTGAATCTCAATATCAAAAAGTACTTACTTTTATAAAGGCGCTCAAGATTGATACTGTACTATAAAATACTAACTAGGTGGCGATCACAATAGAGCAGCAATGGTCGCAGTGATACTGGACACAATAAGGCCCTGTAGAGCCCCATCTACAAAAAACACAATGAAAACGCTATAATGTTAGCTTCACTTTCTTGTACCTACTCGTAAATATTGACTTCAAACACTCCATGACTCGAAGTCAACATTTACTGATGCAACCACAATACAATAATTTAAATAAAAAACATTAATTTAACTTCATTCAAAGTGCCGCAAAATAAACCTATTTCATTAGCAATTCCGTTTAGTGTGTTAAACATATGACTGAGAATAAAACTCGTTATGAAGTACTATCATAGCATTGTGATCTCTATAATTTCCGTAATAGAAACTAATATCGTTTGTACGTTTTTCAATCGTCGTTGTAACAATGTCGTTATAAACGAGAGCTTTGGGAAAAGCACTCAAAACAACTTTCAAGCGTGCCTGATATGTCACGCGATTTTTATGGAGAGGAAAGCTAGACGACTGTGATAGACTTGTGGTCAGGGCACATGCCTTTCAGACGAACGGTCGCAGGTTCGAATTCTGCCTCGCTCAGACATAATGTTTTGATGGGCATTTGTTATGTGCGCTTTGGTGTTTTATCTACGCAAGTATAGTCAGTCTCTAACACCTATAGTATATCCTAAGGTGTCATTGATGCCATCTTTGTGGTCAGGTGACTGCGTGTGAAATACAGGTGAGTATTCACGTCTGTCGGCCAATTCAAATGGTCTCTCAGAGATTTTATACGAAAACTCTCTACGTCGTGTATTCCGGAAGGATAGGTAGAAATTACACATTTATAATTATCATGGCCTTGTAAATAAGATTAAGATAATAACGTAAAGCATTTAAAAGCACAATTCGTACTCTATCCGTCAGTAATTAAGCATTTTAAAGTCATCTCGTGTAAAGTCTTTTTCTATTCACGTCTATTTTTAGGACGCCTCGTTCGCCAGGCAGGGGATACCGTAGCCCAATTCTTCTAAGGGCCAGGAACTAGATGACTGAGCCCTGCAACGTGTCGCTCATATTATTATTGATTAAGTTTCATATAATTACCACCAAGCATCAGGGTCCGTAAGCGTTGGAATAACTGGTTTCCTGCGGAGTATTATGATAGTGAATTCAAGGTCACGTTTTCTTTTATTTGCAACGGTAAAAATCTCTACCATTAGAGACGTTGAAGCGCTTTAATTATAACTGAAAATGTTTCCTCCGTACCAGCATCATTCTACCTTTAATAAGAAAGCTCCTGCAATATAGCAGCCGTCTGACGTTTCTGCAGGCCTCGTAACATCGACGAGCAAGATTCGCGTCACAAGATGTGATAGAATGTCGTCTGTCACTTTCGTTTCCCTTGCGCACGAACCGGACATACCTACTACTGGAAAGCTACTCAAAACTATTTTTATTTTCAAGCAATCACCGTCAGTTACGAAGGTATTCTAAAGATATATTATAACATGACAAAATTAAAAACAGAATAATAAGCATCTAAGAGAATTTTGAAAACCAATATGTCGGAACCAAGATTCAAAAGCTAATGCTCAGGTTGTTTTGGGCATACTTCGTCAGCCAGATCTGTAATGTCCTGACGGAAGTGGCGTGAGAAATACTTACCTATGTGAAACTGAAGCACAATTAATAATACATAAGACGAAAGAGAAATCTTGTTGGCCTAGTCCAGGGAAAAACGATTGTAATGTGTAATGTAGTTTGTGATGAGTTAATTTGTGACGCACCTCGTCATAGGCTGTGGCTTAACACGGGAGCACTAGAAACGTGCTAAAAGGGCAATGTTTTTGAAATTTCATACACACCCAAATAAGAGAGTCTTTCTTTCATCTTGCGTGTTTCTTGGGAGTCGTGTTAAGCTTCTGCGTGTGGTCAAGAAGCGTTGTATTCTTGTGAATAAAGTCGTGTCACAGTGAGGCCCTCCTTGTTAAGACTGAAGCAGTAAGGAATGTCTTTACTGAGATAAACATTTTCGCATCATCTGAGCTTTGAGATAAAGAAGACTTTGAGATATAGTGGCTCATTGTAACAAGTACTGTCAGTCCGGAGCTGCAGAGCAGTAATCATTAACATAATGTCAACGGGCATTAGCACTGCAATGCTGTAAAGGACACATTCTTTCAAGAGAATTAATGAAATAGATTCGAAGAATGTTAATGAAAATTATATCACCTTCTAATAATCGTTTAACTTTGTGATTAAACGATTTTAAATGAAAAGTAAACAGCGCTCCTACCGAGTAGTTTGCACAACAGTATCAATACAAAAAAATGTTAGTAGGTAGTAAGTTAAACGTTCAAATAAAGTTCTAAATCCATAGAAACAATTTGATCAAAATCTTTACGGTAGCCGACTGCCCATTGGTCGGGGTTGCGTATCACGCAGCATACGACAGAAGGACCCCGTCGATCATGTCGATGAAAAGGGTAAAGCAGCGGAACTAGCTGAGCAAATCTTTTACATAATGTATAATTTGATACCATATCCTTAACTTACGAGTACCTACTATACCGAGTGTAAAAAGACCCCGAGCAATGATGTTAGAAACGTTGTTGGACTCGATTTCACTGGTTGCAGAAATAAACTGACTCGATTTCATTGCTCACTCGTGTATTACAAATTCCGGGATAAAAATTTGCCTAAATTTTATCCCAGTGTATAAACAGACAGACATTTTTTTCCATAAATATCAAATTTGGCTTATGTAACAGTAACTTGATATATACACTGGTTTACTCGTAAAAAGAATCAATGTACAGTTTTGGACCCCGAACAGTTTTATATATAAGATAGATAGAAAGATAACAACTCGTCCAAGTCGCTGCTAACAAGGTCAACAGAACAAATTGCAATTGTGTCAAAGTAAAAATCTTTCCCCAATAAACACTTGTTGTTGTTTTCTGTATGTTGTTTCAAAACTTTGTTGCGAATAAGTTTCTTACAACGAAATGATACTCGGTCAGTACAGTCAGCTCTCACTGTGATTCTATAAAGCAAGAGTTTTAGAACATAGACGAGTTTTATGGAATTACTAGCTGCTCCGGAAAACATTGTTTCGCCAATATTCATTATTTTCGCAGCGCACGCAACGGAAGCCCTCAAAGATTTTCTTCACATTTTCCATTATTTCTTCGCACCTAATAGTTGCAGCGTGATGTTACATAGCCTAAAGCCTTCCTCGATAAATGGACTATTCAACACAAAAATATTTTTTTCAATTCGAACTAATAGTTCCTGAGATTAGATTCAAACAAACTCTTCAGCTTTATAATATTAGTATAGATTAGGTATCTGAATTACCTTCGACTTTTTGGAGAAGAGTTTCTGTTCCGCCTCGGCCTCTGTGAATGTACATATATATTAATAATATGCTGTCCACCCGGTCACCTAACCCCAAACCCTGCATTATGGGTACCAGAGACTGATATAATTAGATATTATATACATACTTTTATATACATAGATAGATAAATAAAACACTTAGACGCCCAAAACTGCCTTAGCTTAGCACTAAAGCATTATATGTCAGTTCCGGGAACAGAACCCGCGACCGTCATCCTAAAGGCAGGTGCCCTGGCCACCAGTCTATGCCGTCCGTCAATATTCTGAACAGCGTCTCTTTCAGCACAGTGCCAGGTAACTGAGATCTGAAACGCTATTACAGGAATTCATTTAGAACCTCCTACGTACTGTACTAAGTGAAATTTCCGCCAAGTCTAGAGCAGTCTTTATGGCTTGGGCACAACAAATGACAACATTTATATCTGTGTCTGCAATAATAGGAATGAACTTTTATTTTCCCAAAATTACATAAAGCTGCTGAGCATGATATTATGTGTTATCTGTTCTAATACAACGTTGAACAAATAGCTCACCATACCCTCTGGTAGTGTGAGCTTTGGACTGTACAGCGTAATTTAATGTTAAATGGTATGATAGACTTATCTGGGCCCGTCAGAAACATGAGGAACTACCGCGCTTTTAGACTACTGAACAGTATTATTGGAAAAATAATAAATAGCTGATAGGGCCTTAGCAGTAGGTTAGAACGTCAGCCCCGCTAGGTTTAGTCCTCCGCATTCACCCGTGGTGTTCTCCCAAAAGTCAATTTGTGCCTTGTTTATAATAATGCTGTCTCCCACAATTTAGATTAGAGAAGTAAAAGACATATGTATGCATTGCAATGCAGCGCATATATATTGTTTCCTCTTATTTCTATACTGTCTTTAGTTTAGGCTAGCTTTAGCCTAAAAAAATTACATCACATACAAACACGATCAGATGCGTGTGTCTTTTTTGTTAAGAGGTCGATTTTTTTTCACCCGTTGGTTCAGTAAGGTCTACAGAAACGATAGGCTATTGCTCCAAAGGGTATTTCAGTATCACCTGTATAATATTACACACATCAAAAGTGTCTAGGGATCAAGAACATTTCTAGCTCTAAAAAAATGTAATTTATTTAAATCAAATCTAATTTTCTGGATTGGTCTCCTACCTAATTCCTCATGCCTGTATCAATGACTTATCACCACATTTTGAATAAATTATGAATGAATTCGGTTTTTGTAAAATATATTCTTGATTGCAATCTTCTAAAATGTACTTGATCCCTAGACACTTTTGATGTGTGTATATCGATACCTAGTTGTCTCAATAAATTCTTCTATAGTAACCTAGCTAACTCAAGACAATACTGTAGTACAATATGTCCAGATTACGATGCCATAAAACTGATAATAACTTAAAGCTTTTATGACTACGAGCAATATTTCTTTTTACTATTTCATCGTAACTTTCTTTTTGTAAACTCAACATTATTGATACTTGCGGTGTATTAATAAGTTATGGGGTGAAAGAGATATCATTTTATGCCATAGATGCTTTCAGGGGCGTGTTAATAACTTCAGGAATACATAGCAATAAAGCTAAGTTATGACCTACGATCGTACATACACTTACATTTATAATTCCCAAAAGGGTGTGCACAGCTCCTTAGGATCCTTAGACCAAAAACAACTATACTTGCACTTTATAATCCATAATTGACATTTAGAATAGAACGAGACAACAATATGAACGACACGCAAGAGTGAAAGAGTAAGAGAAAATATTTTCGATCCCTTACTGCGTAGCAGGGTATTTCTTAGTTCAAACTGTCAAATTAGTAGTAAAAGTCGCCATTTTCCATATACACACATCAAAAGTGTCTAGGGATCAAGAACATTTTTAGCTCTAAAAAACATCTAATTTAATTAAATCAAATCTAATCTTCTGGATTGGTCTCCTACCTAATTCCCCATGCCTGTATCAATGACTTATCCACCCACATTTATGAATTAAATTAATGAATGAGTTCAGTTTTTGTAAAATATATTCTTGATATCCCAGATCAGCACGAAAAGATGTATGAATGTAGATGAAGGCGGAAAGGTATGTCAGGACCGTGACAAATGGAGATCTGTAGTCTCTTGCCTACGCCTTGGGAAGACAGGCGGAAGTGTATGTATGGTATGTATTCTCACAGATATAACCAATATTTTCGGTGTTTTTCATAGGACCCGAGAGGGTCGTAAATAGTAAACACACATTTTCCGTTTTTGAATTCAAGACGTTCAACTGATAATGTCAACTTCAATATTTCTTCTTTTTTTTTTGCTTGCTCAACTTGATGTAATAAAGTATAAATAAATAAATAACGCTATTGCTATAAAATCGAACAAAAATTAATAAAATACATCACATAGTTAATACAATAGAAGGTCGCGTAGAAGGGTGTAGTTCCATATTAAGTTTGGAATGTATGTCACGCACGCAATTCAAGTATAAAACAATTAATTAATTTATTGGTGTTGTAGGTATAAACCAAGTAATGTATAATTGGGCTCTACGGCTCAACTACGTTTATAAAAATGTCGGAGAGCGAACCACTTGATT
>SJJU01006833.1:0-12536 GCA_012932125.1 Conopomorpha cramerella
TGGGTCCTTTTTGTTCTAATTATGTGATATTTTGGAATACGATTCAGCCTATTTAATTTTATTAACAACAAGCTGTACCGCGCGGTGATACTCTCGTTATTTCGTTCCCGCGGGAATTTGGGGATAAAGATAGCCTATGTTACTCAGGAATAATGTAGCTTTTCAACAGTGAAATAATTTTTCAAAGTTTCGGTGCCTATTCAATTCAAAGAAATAAAAAAAAAAACAATCTTTTCTCTTCATAATAATATTGGTATCGATTTTTAAGTGACGTATTAATTTTGTATTCGGTTTTGTGTGCCAAATAAATAAATTAATTAATCGTCACCTGGGTCTACGGGGTCGACACCTACCGAAAGAGTCTCTCCTCTATGGGTTCCCTTTGTCGTGGCGAGGGGGATTAGTATCCGGGACGCGGTTTGCGACACGGACGTTCATTGTGGGGGTTTAGTCGGTAAGAATCCGACACTACCCCGTTCGCTGTACTCATGGCGGCGGGGTGTCCACGAGAATACCCCCATATAAAAAAACCGTCTCACTTACGCGCTAAGACTTAAGGTAAATTAACGAAATCCTGCGGTAACTAAACACTACAATACCTGAGGCTTGCTTGCTGGAAGTACTTGTTAAAAGACGCCAAAACAGTTGGTAGGTTTTTTTAATATGCGTTCGAGAGTCGGCTGATAAAAGTGCCTATGGGTGCTACTGTTTTCGACTTCATTTCCAAGATATAGTAGTTGAAAAGTATTTTTTCGCCATAAAAATAATAATGATAGAGAACACATTCTTTTCATAATTTTTGTGTATTCAAACAAAAATAATAAATAAATACACTTCACGCCTTTAATCCCAAAGAGGGGTAGGCAGAGGCACTTGCTAAAGCAAGTATTCAAACAATCCCAAAAATATTTTACGTTACAACTTGTAGGTACTGAAAACGTACCTTCCATTAACTCTCGGAAAGAGCAGCTGTATCCATAGGCCTTAGCCCATTCTAATCAACAATATACTAAAATTTCATCAAAACAATATACTAAAATGACCCAAACCATTTTTCCCTACCAATTGTTTCAGTGTTCTTTCAAGCGTCATCATTACGGTTAGAATATTCACAGTATACTTACTGCGTGAAAAAGGCAGTGGCGTGCACTGGCTTTTTCGACAAGGTAGGCAGTAATCACCAAGGATTGACGCCTATGTATAGGTAACTTGTCTTTACAAAATATAGCTGCCTATCTACTCACTCAAAAAACACAGGGCCTTCGTTAGCCTATGTCGTTAGTACAACTAAAAAAGATCTAGCAATAACGCTATTATTAGGTCGGGTAGCCAAAATACTAAGGTAGGCAGTGTCTTTTTGCCTACATGGTGTGCACGCCACTGGTAAAAGGACCTCGAGCGTGGAAACGCGGTTGGGCTCGTCAAAATGAACAACGTTTCTAATCTGAATTTGTTCCTGTTTTGTTTTGTCACCTACCAACGCGCACGTTTTCTTACAAACATTAAACCATGTCGGAGTTATAGAGCAACATTTTATGTCCCTTACTGCGTAGCAGGGTATGATGGGTAGGTGTAACTGCAGAGATGATGAATGATAGAGATGGATGGCGAAAAGAAACGTGTTGCGCCGATCCCACCTAATGTGGGATAAGAGCAGGAAAATGATGATGATGCAAAGATTTTCCATACATTTTGGTGGAAAAAAGACGGACTGAAGGCGCTACGCGGCTTGCAAGTTGAGTTATGCTTGGTCTGAGCTTGTAAGACGACACTACGGATCCGTTTCATTTTTCACTTTACCGTTTGAGCTGGTCCAAGCCCATCTCCTTCTGGCTTCTTGTAGAAGGTGTTCATTTCATCAGTTTATGTATAAGCAATATGTATGTTAATACCAAATTCTATTATGCGTTTTATTTTAACCCTATTCCCTAACTAACTAATCCTATTTTATGTTCGTCATGAATATTGATTATTTTTAGTTTTAACTAGACTGCGCCACCAAAAACTAAAGCACAGAAAGACCCCACAACACAGGACTGTCTACAGCGGAGGTCATTGTTAAACCTTTGCATTTAAGACAATCTATATTATACACTCGGGAGCAATGAAATCGACTCATTTTATTACTGCAACCAGTAGTATACTGAGTGTATATTGATGTTCGTTAGTCTCGCTAAAACTCGAGAACGGCTAGACCGATTTGGCTAATTTGGTCTTGAATTACACGTGGAAGTGCAGGGAATGTTTAAAATGTTTCATCCAATACACGGGGTACAAAGGCGACTTCTTATGGCAAAACAAATGAATGAATGCATGAATGAATAAACACTTTAGTGTATACTAAGATATTACATATATGGACAATACATATATGGACAAATGCCGGCTAGCATTTTAAATAAAGATTTATTATTACTACATATTCATAAAATTGACGGGAATTTTCTTCACAGATATCGTCACTACCCGTAACTGAGGATGGAAGTCCTCGGTTGGCGCGTCAGTTCGATTTCGTCGAATGCTGCCCTTGCCCGAAGGACATTGACGTCATTAGCGGTGAAGATTTCGAAGATTTTCCCCGAACGGAGAGCAAGCCCTCGACGCAAGACCATTTGCCATTCGAGACAACCTCGCGCGGTAGCAATGGAGGTTTTACACGGGATCCAACCTTGGAACGTGGTGATTTGGGTTACAGTGACTTGGATGCTTTGCCGGAGGAGTCCAGGGCTGGCGTGGTTGTGGCAGCTCCTGAGCGAGATGTTGCCGACTGTCCGTGCCGCTCTCGTGATGCTGACACCAGAGCAGCGGCATCGCGCAACCTTCAGAGCAAAGTGTTCGCTATTCGGCCTGATTTAATGCGGTATGTATTTACTATGTCCGTCAGTCTTGGAAATTAATGTTGACATGAGATACTTATTTGTTGTTAATGTCCGTCCCTATTTTAAAAGCTTAGCTACTTATTACACACAATTCAAATCTCTGATCCTCCATTCTATCTTCCGTAATCGGTTAGTGCGTGACGTGCAAGGTATTATTTAATAAAGATACACATCTAACCAATGTTTATTTTCGTTCTAGGGCCTTCAACTCTAAGGACAACCCTAAACCTCTACTACATCCCGAGGTAGATTTGGCATCTTCCGTGCTCGAAACCATACGAGAAGCGACCGACGAGGAATACCGCGACGCTCTTGCTAGGGACGCAGCTCGTAATGAGGCCAGGAGTTCAGACGACGGCGCGCCCAGTTCCAGTAGGAACATTGTCACCATTATTCTAGCGCCACCACCTTCGGGCAAGCCTGAAGACGAGTTCCTCGGTCAAGGGACGCATATCCACGAGACAAGACGCATAGAAACACCGATGGGCAAAGTTAGATCTAAAACGCCAAGCAATATAAGTCCTTTACCTACCTTAATTAGGGATCTTTTAGGTATGCCAACGCAGTCAAGTCGTTCCTCAAATGATGAAATTAGAACAGATTTGGATAGTGGAACTTCTGCTAGTGAGGTCAAGGAACAAAGGTTAGCAAGACCGAAATCACCTGACGTAATCACTCAAGATTCACCTAAAGAACAAGACAGTTTCTTTAAATTGCCAAATATGAAACCACTATCTGAAACATATCAAAACGTAAAGGACAAGGCTATCAAATTTGTACAAAATTTATCCACTAAGATTCCAACGTACAATCAGAATACCGAATCTGTACTAGATAATAATAAAAACAATCTTGAAAATACAGCTAATAAACCTGAGGTACCCATAGTTTCTTCGCCAACAATTCAAGGTCCAGAAGTTAATGATTTTCCTAAACATGATGCTTTACCGTCGCCAAGTTCTATATCCGAACAGCAGGTAACGAGTCTAAGAAGTGCTGTTCCTACATTGAAGATTAAAACGTTGCCTAGTTTGCTTTCAAATGAGAAGGGGTTGAATAATCTCAGATCGGCAATAAATTTAAAACCTTTAAAAATATCTCCTCTTTTACCCAAAGATTCAGGGGATGATAAAAAGCTTAAGCTTAATGTTCCATTGCTGAAATTACCAGATATTAAAAAAGATTTGTTGCACAGCAGGGATGACAGTGAAAATTTGTTATGGAACGGTCCGAAACTAAGTGATCTACTGAAGATGTTTAGCCCAACTGAAAAAAATACGGACAATTCAGAAGTCACCGTAACACCTGAGAAAATCAGTGATCCACTACCTGAAGACAATTTTAAGGACGACGAAAATCGTATAAAAACTGAAATATTGGATACTTTACCAAGTGCCTCACATACTATTGGAGAGACTAACAATACACCGTTTACACCAGGACAAAATGACGCACATGAATTATTTGTTGATGATGAACTATTGAGAGAAAGAGATGCAGATGACACTGACACCAAAGACTTTAATAATTTACCAAATGAAAGCTCGAGTTCTGAGAGTGAAGAATCTACAACAAGTAAATATTCAAATCAAATGTTAAATCCTGCAGTAGACACAACAATATCCAGCTCTGGGATCGACGATACCGTGCAGCAAACACCATCACCCGAAAAACATATGATCAAAGAACAATTCCCCATTTCGCAAAATAATCCTGATGCTGTTTCGAACTTGGATGTTCTACAACACGAAAACGTCAAAAAATCTCATTCTGTGGAAGCCCCTAAAAGTGGAAAAGAAATAGATACCCATATTCAGACAGCAGACGATCTAAAACAAAAAACAAACACAAATTCCAATGTACTTGCAGCAGCTTCATCTCCAAAAGAAAGCAAAATACCTATTTCTGACATGCAAGGTAGTAGTAGTGACACAGTCTTCAAAAGTGTTGAGAGCCCTAGATTGGCCAAGCCCCGTTATAACAGCAGAGGAGTGTTAGATTCACTTTTACGGCAAGATAGTATCGTGCAACCATTACCATTATTTGACAGTTTTTCAATGCCACATATAGATTTAGAAAACCTTTTAAGATCTAGTCCACTAGCTCCGCTTCCATCATTAGAAGAAATACGATCAAGGGTGCAAAACTTCTTAAGATCGAGTGGATTTGTTAGAGACAGTGATGACTCATCGGACTTGGATGACGACTCAAATATTCCAGTTCCGTTAATTGCTAAACCTCAATCAAGGAAAACGATTTCTTCATCTTTGAAACCAACTGAAGAGGTAGACTTGGACATATTTCGTGTCCGCCCACCGGTCACAAGATTATCCCAAAGAAAGCCAGCAAATTTAGGTGATCTAAGTCGTGGTGTCAATTTCGACAGTATCAAGGCCAGATTACATGTTCCTGCTAAAGCTATTAAACCATTAAAACTCCAATCATCCATAGGAAAAGATGGAGGTTTGCTCGGTGCAAGACTTTCGATTAGACCCCAAAAAAAAAATCTGGCATTGAAAAGATCTAGAAATAATTTGATCGCCAGTCCCTCTAAAAGAATAGTTGAGACAATTATACCCTCGCTTGACAGCACACGTTCTGCTATCGAATCTCGGACCAAAGACATGTTAGACCGTTCACGATCAATTTTAACAAATACTCCTCCTTCAACGTCGTTTGGCTCAAACGGGTTGCAATCGTTGCATGACGTCACCAGTAACTTAAGGGCTGATGCTTCCAAGTTACAGCAATCGCTAAGATCTGCTATAGAGGATTCCATTCCTAGGAGTAATGATATTCTAGGAACACCACTTTTAAATAAAGATGAAGTCCTTGAAACTCTAACAAAAGCCAGGACTCAGATAGATGACAGACTACGAGAAATGCAAGCTAACATAGCAACAACTGGGGATAAACTAAGATCATCATTATCAGACAGCGTTAAAAAAGATTTTCCAGTGCTCAGGACAGCCAACTCATATAGGAAACCTAAGTCCAGAATGAGAAATCCTCAAGCAAAAGTGTCATCTAATACTCGTCCAAAGATTCAGGTTACAAAAATAAAGTCAAAGAAAGTAAATACATCAACAAGAACACCTCCGGCCAAAGTAAACATAATATCATCAGCAAGAAATTCAGTTGACGTATCACCGAAATCGAAAAGTACTGTCCAAACATCTTCACAACAGTTGAGAAGGCCAGCGCCACAAGGCTCTCCCACAGATCATTCCAGACTAAAGATACCGCGAAATAAGTTACCGATTTCAAGTCTTACCGAACCTAGTGTACCTCAGAGCTATTCTACTAAGTTTTTACGACCGGAAGTGGCCAGAACTGCATCGTCGAACAGAAGACCAGTGATCAAGGAATTAGATACATCAAACATTAAGTCACAATTGAAGCCGTCGACAAAAGATGCTGCGAGCGCTGCGAGTGAAAGTAGACTAAGCAAAATATTTCCCTCCAGAAAACTTTTTAATAAAGAACGAAGTGAAGTGTCGAACGATTTAAATAATGATGACGATTTCGTGGACGCTGCTTCCAAGAAAAAACCTAGACTACTGAGACCTTTCGTAAAGATCAATATAACAAGTCTCGATTTACCTTCCAAAAAACCCAACGTTCCTGAATCTAATTTAAGACAGACGACAAATGATGAAAATAATCGCTATAATTATGCAAGTCGAGACGATGATGTAACCAAACCGACTATAAATGCACTAGACACGTCAAGAATAGAAGCGCTTAGAAAATCGATTAGAGATAGAATATCAAATTCAAAACTTGGCCAGCTAAAGGATTCAAGCATTTCTTCTGATAACGAAACAGTCAGAGAAGTGAGTAATGAAGACGTTGCTACCGATGATATAAACACAAGCCCAACTTTACCCGCTATTCGTGACGACTTACTGTCCAAAATTAGGGGAACACTAAAAGATAGATTGCTTTCAAAAGACAAAGTTCCATCGAAACTAAGGGACATCCAGCCCAATCCCGATATGTTGGAAGGTGCATCACAAAAAATGGTAACTGCAATGGGATCACAAAGAGGAATGAAAGAAAATGTGAAATACAAATGTAAAATGATCTGCGAGGTTGATGAAGACAAGAAAAGATAGGTAGTTGAGAATCTTGCATCACATTCAATCAGTGCTACGTTACTATGGCGATATACCTCAGAGAAAAGTTTTGTATATAAAATATAGTTGTAAGCGATATTAGTCAGGTACTTACTTAATTATAAAATGCGTAAGCGAATGAATATTTTATACGTTTTGTAATAAAATTCTTTCATACGGTGATTGTTGTGTCTTATTATGCCACGGACGGGTTTGGTATCCGAAATAATATACTCAGGCGAGAAACATAGTTATTATACATATACCATCGGAAACGTATGCATAGCATACTGTTTCAGTGAAGTCTGGGGAAGCTATTTGAGATTCAATTGTGCAACATTGCGTGGAAAACCTTTAAGATCGAGGTTTCGGAATGGATCTCAAAAGGATCCAAAACATTTCTATATCCAAAAATCTCTAACATGGCTTAGGGTGTTACTACACCGATCGTCGAAAAATCGTCGTCAAAGAGTGTATGTTGTCCAGTTGGTCGGATACTTAACTTGTAACCGGGAGGTCGCGGGTTCGAGTCCGGCTACTGGACGTGTACCAATGGGACTCTTTTTCAGAGCCTATGTACGCAACGCAACGATCGTACGGTGAAGGACAACATCGTGATGAAACCCGCATACCACATGGTGTGTGAACCCTTTAACGGCGATGGGCTGACCCCCTGTCATGTTGGGTTAAATACGCTTGGTGAACCGTGGGCATTTGCTTATTAAGCAAGTGGCTCTGCCTACCCCGCTTTGGGATTAAAAGGCGTGAAGTGTCTTCATTTTTTTTTTCTTACACCAATCGATCGATTCTCGATTCACCACATCGTTTGTTGGTGGAATGGATCAGTGGACGTCGATCGATGTCTTCTACGACTGCATCGATCCAATCCATCTCGAAATTGTTTGAATATAGGCGGTTTACAGGGTGGCTCATTCAAATAGGTCAGTATGGGAAAGTATGAAACTATAAGACATAAGAAGTTATGTTCTTAGGAACCATGTCATCCATTTTAATAACAAGAATAACTGCATTCTTCCATTAAAAAAAAGTTCTAATATTGTATTAAAAAAAACAGTGGCCACTTCCAACATCTACTAAAATAAATGAAAGTATGTGAAAACAATGCATTGTATTAATTTTAGACATTATGTTTCATAGAAACATTTACTTCTTAAGACCTATGTAATCGATCTCTAAATAAAAATTGTGTCAGTTTTTTTCTCTTAAAACAACCGGGTTTGATTCCCGTGCTCAGTACAGGTTATTTTTTAAATGTATGAATGCAGTTTTTCTTCTTATAAAAATCGGTGACATGGTTCCTAAGAACAAATCGTCATATGTGTTATTGTTTCAGACTTTCCCGTACTGACCGATTTGAATGCGCCACCCTGTATAATCGAGATAAATTAGTCGAATCAGACCAGTCGATCGATTGGTGTAGTAACACCCTTAATTGGCGACCACGGAGCGTCCAAAATATGATGTGATTGTTCCAGAGCGCCTGACATGCGAGTTGAACGCGTTGGTTTGGCTTAAGCTTTGTGTATCTGGTGGGCTTAAGTGGGAATTACACCCAATAGAATCCCGCGATGATTATTGAAGGGGCCGGTTGTTGTTAGCCGAACATCTGGCTTAATGTTTTTTGGGGATATCATCGAGAAATTAAAACAAATAAATATTTGAATCTTGATAACACAAGCTCGACTGTAATTAACATCACATACGTATCAAATATGGGTATTTAACTTAGAGTATTTATCATATTATATTGTTCCAAAGCAAGATCGATTCATACTGGAATCAATATTTTAGGTACTTTAGGCGCTCGAGAGTTTTCATCGATATCGTAAAGTTATTCTTGCAACAGTTCTACAGTGTTGAAGGACTTCGCCGGAGTGGTGATCAGAATTTGCTGACTTCCAATGACCAGCTTCACAGTCTTTGCAGAGTGAGATCTGGAATAAATTGATAATTTCTTAATTATATTAAATAATTTCCAATAAAAGCATTAGAAAGTGGCTCTAGAAAAAAACTGGATACAGGTACAGGCACTGCAAGTGTCTGCGCAGCAAGATACAGAAAGTGACATAAAAACTGATAGAGAACTTTATTGGCAAACTGTACCATCTGTTTAGGAGGTACGGTCGGTCAAGAAACCTGACTTACTCTACCACCCAAAAGGTTCTTGTACACAAATCAAAAACGTTGGCGAAACTTAAGAAAATCATTCAGCCCACCATACAAAAAAACTGTAAACAAAAATTTCACCTCTTCGTATAAAGTGACAATCAGCTGGTTAGTTTGTATGGAGAGGTGTTTTTTTTTGTTTTATAACATAGGGTTCCTTGGTGACAGTTGTTTGGTCAGATCATGGACTTGGTAACTTCTTCGAGTTTCTCCAAAGTTTTTGATTTAACGTTGTATAAAAATAGTCATTAGTCAAGAATCAGAAATCATTAAACATACATATACTTCACACCTGTCTCCCAGAGGGGTAGGCAGAGACTACAGATCTCCATTTGTCACGGTCCTGACATACCCCTTTCGCTTCATCTACGTTTAAACATTTTTAAATACACTACTCATCATCATCAGCCACATAACGTCCATTGCTGGACGAGGGTCTCCCACAGCGATATCCGTCATTTGGGGTGAAATGCCAGTAATCGCCACGCTTGTCAGGCGGGTTCGCGATCGCAGTAGTGTTGTGGTTTAACTCACAGAGAGCGCTGCTGCCCGTTCTCTAGAGAGCTCCCTCGGTCGCCTCTTACGACCCCCATGACGGGAAAAGTTGGGCTGGGGACACATGTATTCTATTCGCCGTCACCACACGGCTAATACACTACTCACTTATTCCTCAAAACGGCAACAGTAGTATTGCTGGGTGTGACAAATGCCACACACTCGACGTGCCAGCCGCTAATGCTGATGTCGATCCTCTTGGAGCCTCGTGGCACGAACTTGGAGAAATGTCCCATTGCGTAGAACATCGGCTGTTTGATGAACTCGTCCGCCTCCGAGTAGACTATGATAGGAGAGTCCACGAAGTTCTCCGCCCAGTTGGGACCGCCACCCGGGTTCAGAGCCAAATTCCAGTCTATCCAGCCGACTAGATGATGGGTGAGGTCCTTGAAGGATTTAAATAAATGTTACTGATATGAAGGTGTCCAAAGCATTGAAAGACATGGATTTCCATTTGTAATGAAAAATTCTGCAATATACTCAAGACCCAATTCTGAAATAATAGTCAGCAAATACTCAAGTGTCGCGTGGGTGTGCTGTGCTTGAGGAAAGTTTCAGAATACGGCTCTAAAAGTATGGCTATTTTGCGAATGAATTACTACTATTACCTACTGACCGGCTTGAACTAAATTACCCAAAATGACTATTGGCGAACAACCAAAATAATACTGCCAATGAACAAAGTCTTGAAAGATATCGATTGAACACTATAGTGAGTAACGCTAACGACATTAAGATTAGAATGTTACTCTTTGCTTCAATGTATAGATACTAACCGAAGTGATACTCCTGACATAACTCTCAGCTCTCTTCCAAGAGCCAAGTTTAACTTTCGTGAGCTGCCATGGGTTGGATCCTGAAATGAATGAATATGTCAATATTTTGGAAAAATGAGATGGGTTCATACCTATTTATTGGAAGAACTAAGGGAAAGTAAGTAGCAGAACAGTAGGACATATACAATAAGACAGGAAGAATATTATCAGCCCATATTTGTCCACTGCTGGACATAAGCATCTCAAATTGCACGCCACTGTGTTGCCACATCTATTTTCGGCTTCTCGCAACTATCTTCTGCCAGCCATCTTGCGCATATCATCTGTCCACCTTGCCTATGGGCGTCCTACACTCCGCGCCGAGACGCGGTCTCCACTCGAGAACTCGTTTGCCCCAACGGCCATCGGTTCTACGGCTAATATGGCCGGCCCACTGCCACTTCAGATTGCTAAATCGATGAGCTATGTCGATAACTTTAGTTCTCTGTCGGATAACTTCGTTCCTGATTTAGATCCTTCAGGGAAACGCCGAGCATAGCCTTTTCCGGAAGAATATACACATATGCAAAGTTTAGGAAGTTCAGTTCAGTTTATCCCATACTGATCTGGAATGTGAATTGAATACATCAGCTACCTTTCTTTGTGGCATGTCCTAGGAGCCGACTACGGGACCTGGAGGCTTAGGTTTATTCAGACTGGTAGCTAGCAACTTGTAACTGAAGGCATATATAAGATAAGGGGTCATGATTTTGACCCACTTTTTCTTACTTCTGCAAATGATTGCGATTTCAATGGTATTCAACTTTTCCTAAGCAATTTTTTTTTGTTATACTTAAATGTTTTGACGACCATTCATTTTATTGTAAATGTTGGATAAGAAACGACACATTTAAATAAGTTAGAAATTTAATTAAAGTCAGAAAAAAAACAACAATACCTACTGTTGGAATAACTATAATTTTTTGAGTTTACTAGAAAAAAAAAATTACGGCTTCTAATGACCTCGAATTCAGCTTGTATTGATTATTCATCTAGATATAGAATGAATTAATAGACACTAATTTATTGTACACTGTACATTACAAATATAAGAAGATTGGAATAAACAAAACAAAGCGATGTCTTCCAGGTAACCTAATTTGTTTGGTAATATTGTTATACTTTGCAAACACACCCTTTTAAGTGAACCATCTAAGATATTCTAATTGTTGCTGAAAGCACCTAATGACCTCGAATTCAGCCTGTATTGACATTCTTGACTCCTTAAATGTGGTCGAATATAACGTTCTGTCCACCCCTTTTCAGGATTTCTGAAGTGTGTATGAATGTTCAGGCAGGTGGCAGATATTGTTTTTCTACATGCCTTCGCAAGCTTCAGTAGCCATGACGAACTTGTCAGGATGGTCCTCGTAGATCGTGTCGAGGAGCGAGGCCGGCGTGAAGAAGTCCATGTACCAGTGCACCGCCACGCCGTCGATCCATTGCAGGGCCGACGGTCGATCCTTTACCATCTGTTGGCAAGTGTTTGTTATTTATGGCCTAATGTTTGTTAGTCATGATAACTACATGGCGTTCTTAACTAATAAAGTTACACAATTGTCTTATCATCAAACATACATATTACATACACATCATTGTACAATATTTTAAATTTTACTCTGGTCATTGTGTTAGAAGATAGGTACCCTGCCTCCAAAGGTTTAACATAGATGCAATTCTTAACCCTCTGACTTCTGAGGCCCAGAACGCACGTTGAAACAAAACTGCAACTCATAGTTACTTTTGAGTTGTATATGAGTTTCTGTCCTAAACTTCTATAACGCAACAAGTATGAAATGCTTTTGACACGCATCTCAGACCAGTTGCATTGAAATCCGTGTGCGGCAAACTCGTGTTTGCGTTGCGAGAAAAATTTACCGACGAAGAACTAAAACACATCCTGATTGAAGGACAAGATATCCGTACAACACGCGTTTTTCATCGCTTGAACTAGACATTTTGCCGACATATATTCTCCCAGA
>SJJU01006836.1:0-14134 GCA_012932125.1 Conopomorpha cramerella
AAAGTACCTACATTATGCTTCATTCTTAAACTGTGAGTCAGTGTTTGACAGTAAACGAAATTAATTAATTAAGAGTCTCATTTAAGCGACGACAGGAATTATTTAAGAACCTACTTATATAAATAAATTAAATGCTATTTTAATCAGTACAGCGTGGTTAACAAATTCTATCCATTTAAAAGTGTATAATACAAATTACACACTACACAATACACAGGTCTTTTAGTGAGGCTTTGGTATATACAAGTGGGGCCTGCAACAGGTGCAAACACTTCTAGGATAGACAAATTGTCAATTTGTTTGGAAATAGGTTCACATATGGCTCAAAATCAAAGGAAACTCTCAAGATAATAAGAGACGGGCCCGTTGGTGTAGTGGTCAGCATGTCTGCCTCTGCTCCG
This sequence comes from Conopomorpha cramerella, assembly GCA_012932125.1. Lineage (NCBI taxonomy): Eukaryota > Metazoa > Arthropoda > Insecta > Lepidoptera > Gracillariidae > Conopomorpha > Conopomorpha cramerella. The sequence goes on from SJJU01006836.1 coordinate 402, forward strand.
TTGGTTCGTGGGTTCGATTCCCACCGCTGACAGGAACGGTGATAAGCTTTTAAGAACTTGTTGGATGTGTCTGGGTATTTTATTTATATAAGTATATATTTAAATGAAAAAAAAATATATATAAGTAAATATATAGACATTCACATTATAAGTAAATATATATCTCGTTTTCTGATTTCCATAACACAAGTGCTTTAGCTACTTAACATAGGATGAAGGCAATGTGTGTGTTGTTGTAAAAAAAAATTGTAAAAATAATTATAATTATCTGAAAACATGGCTCGACCCGTTCGTGGCTCACTTTGAAAGTTCCTGGTTTCTGAAGGGCCATTATTAACCGCACAATAGAACTGAAGTATCCATACTTCGTTTATTTCAACTAGCATTTCTCTGCCGTAGGTAAGTACAGTTGGGTTTATAAATATGTGAAGAAACCAACTTCATATTTTTTTTTATTTAGTCAATTTGGATAGCAAACAAGGTCATAGGTACACTAAATATAGTATAATAGTATTTTAAAACAAAACAAATTTAAGGTAAGTGCCGGTTTATAGACATATATCGGCACAAAAGGAAATATGGGGCCTTTTTTTAAAGAAAAACATTATCTTAAATGTGTATTGCTGGGATAGTATTAGTATGTGTAGTACAGTGCTGAATATGTTCTATCGATTGAAATCGACATTTATTTTTCAAACCTTAAAATGGAAGATTTTAACTCGACCTCCAGCCAGTGGAACACTTTATATTTATGAGGAATTCCGATTTTGACTAAAGTTAAGAACAGCCATGTTAATAGGAACTTTACATGGCTACCTGTTCTACTACTTGTTCTACTTTCATACAAATTTCGAACTGTACTTATTCGAAACATACTAATACCATTTCAGGGTAAAGGGACCTTTTACATTGAACGTAAGCACACGTTCTCCATACTGTATCATACACATTTCATTACGTGAAATTAATCAAAGATGGTTTTCATTCAATGCAAATTCACTATTTTCGTTGATAAAAGAAAAAAAAATTGCTCATTCATGTTTTTATTCACTTGACTGTACCTAATATTGTTGAACGAAGTAAGCTCTCTTTTCCAGTTCCTTTAACATCTGTGAGAAAGAGGCGAGGTGATTTTTGTTGACCAGCATTCATTCTGATACTTGAGTAGAAATGTGACGAGAATTCTAAAGTAATTTGGCCTTTGCTTTTACGAGAAAATATCTCTATATCAAAAATGAAGATTTCAAAATCAAGATAATTGTATTTCATGATGTTTGTCTTATTGTGGCGTCATGAAAGTTGAAGGGTGGACGGAGACACTTGCTAAGCAATACTATCATCCGAATGCAAAGAACGAGATGATATGTGGTCTCTACCACACCTAACGGAACACTGAATGTCGATAACGAAAAATATTTATTACTGAAAATTAAAAAAAAAAACCTATTTTTTTATACACTACATCTATTTCTCATTTCTCCGGGACGCTTTGCTTTCCGAAAAAATCATGAAGATATTCATGACTTTTCCGAGATCCATTTTCTCATATTGACGTAAATAATTAATTGTATATACTTACTCTTATTGCGCACAGAAAATTACAACTGACAGATGGATAAAGGTAAGAGCGCAACAAGCGATCTATTCTAGGACATACAGACCCATGTCGACTGCCGTTTACCTTAAGCAAATTGGCTAATCACAAAGGGCAGTTGGCTCTAGAACTTCATTAGTAGATTAACTTTGTGAAGGTTTGTTTGGACTCTAGGCTTTATTGCTTCTTCCACTCCATTTCCCTTAAGTACTAGACATTAGTAGAGTTATGTACGTACATCATATAGCTACTGTTATAAGGCGTAGATAGACAACACCTAAGTCTGTCTGAACCAATTATTCATCGTTTATATCTCTTCCTCTCACACCCAAAACATTGATTTGCCGCAAACACGTTATTTTCCAATGTTGTGTTTTTAGCTTTATTGTTCTCAACACCAGCATACGTAGACCTCTTCACAGGCGACTGTTTTATGGAAAATAGATGTTTTTTCAAAGTGGCTTTGCGCCATTCCCTTTGTCCGAGTGGAATTCAGTTAGCGGTCACGCCATTCGTGCATAAATGTTACGATCCCTCGTAAATACAATGATACTTAAATACTCGGGACACATCTAAATACACCACGTTATGTAATGCAAAGGCATAAGGTTTGAATTGCAACGGAAATCTTTGTCATTTCGCGTTTGACGGCCGCTGTAAATCTGGAGATGTTTGTTCAGCAGTTCAGCGGTTTGGCAAGGTTCTTTCTTCAGTCATTGAACGAATGAATGGATTGCGCTCGTTAATTGCTCCAGTCTAATGGACGAAATACCTAATGTACTTTTACGAGCGCACTACAAATTACTTTAGAATTCCAGTTTACAACGAATAGTAAATTACGTAAATGTGTCTAACTTAGAAGTCTAAATCTAGAACTGACTTGTATGTAAATCTAATTTACCTCTTGGAACTTTGACCTTTTGTACATACATACGTCTAGTTTAGTCTATACTGTAGGTATGTCTCTATAATGCCCAAGAAAAAAAATCGACCCTCGTTTGAATGACAAAATAGCCATAACTAAGGTTATGGCTATACATACAATGGCTGACAAACTAGTCAGACCTCGTGGTAATAGCACTGTGGTATCAACATTTATACGAGGGATGGTATAATATTATAAAACCCCTTGTAAGGTTATGGACTTCAAACATATGATATCTCTGGGCTTAGATAGAGAAATAAAAGTAACATACCCCTAGCAAAAGATATAACAAGTAACATACCCCTAGCAAATTACTCTAAAAAAGAAATGACAAAACGTAAAACGTGTTTCGATAAGCTGTTATGTCTTGCTTCTGCTATTTTGCATAATTTGTCATCGAATCGCGAAAATGAAAATAAAAAAAAACCCTTTGTCATGGCAACACGTGTCAACGAACCTGATTCGCTAGTTCTTTTTTTTTGTCGTGTTTATTATTTGCCAGAAAAACAAAATTATACTAATTCGAAATAAATATTCATAGGCAGGAAAACGTCAAGTCTGTTGGGTAGTCATTATATTTCTTATATACATAAAAGAAAGTCGTATTAGTTACATTATTTATAAATAAAGAACGGCTGGAAGGATAAGGCTGAAAATGTATAGGGAGGTACTTTAAGACCAGGAGACGGACATAGGATCCTGATTTTATCCTGATCCTGTGGGAGGCGCCGCTATATGTATAGAGGGTGTTGTAGTTTGCATGAAATACTGAAACTACGCTAATGAAATTGCGGGGCATCCACTATAGTAAATATTTTTAAAGAAAAAAGAACAATTTCTAGCCGCCTGATTCTAAATTTTTTAAAGTCCTTATCGACAAATAAAAATAATAACAATCGATTCATCATCAACGCAGTTATCTGTGAACAAACATAAAAAAATTACAGACTCTTTTTTTGAAGTCACTTATAAATAAAAGTCGACTGCCTGATCTTTTAAACTACGATACTGATTTTGATGCGGTTTTTTAATAGATAGCGTGATTCTTGATAAAAGGTTTATATGTATAGTTCATACTAATAATACCAGGTTAACATTTTTAATAGTGTATATGGGCAATATAATATTTGCCGGGTGAGCTACACACATCAAACGTGTCCAGGGATCAAGTACATTTTAGATGATTGCAATAAAGAAAATATTTTACAAAAACTGAATTAATTCAAAATGTGGTGATAAGTCACTGATACAGGCATGGGGAATTAGGTAGGAGACCAATCCAGAAGATTAGATTTGATTAAAAAAAAAAATAGATTTTTTTAGAGCCAAAAATGTTCTTGATCCCTAGACACTTTTGATGTGTGTACTTTGAAAAATAAATGCTACATCTTATCCCTTGCTTTGGTTGTCTGAACACTGTCAGCAGTTGGGCGGAATGCGAAGGGGAGGGCGGAGGGGGTCGGTGCAAGAATTAATTTCAATGCATACATAAATTATAAATTGTCAATAAAATATGCTAGTTAGATACCCGACAGAACAATGATGTAGAAAATTAGAATTCAAGTCGGTCCTTGCCGCACTCCGAAAATAAATACCATTCAATAGAAATATTAAGCTGTACAGCTGTTGTGGCTAAGTTAGGTTTATTTATTCGTCTGCGAAATGAAAGCGAAATGTTTATCTAAATATATCCTTTAAATAAATATTTACTCATTTCACTTGTGAATCCGCCTCAGACGGTCTCAGATTATTATACTGAAGAACTCAAATAACCTTAACGAACACAAAAGAGTTTGGAAACAGAAGACTTTTCTCAGGAATGTTAAACGGAGACACACGTTGTAAAACGAAATCTGTATGAAAATACTCAATACAACACATTTTTATGGAATTATTCCCCTCATGGGATTAATTCGCTGATCCCTTGAGGGGACCGTTGTGAATATTTTCCTAATCACCCCCGTGACTTAAAAGGGTTTGTTAGTAAAATAATTTCCGAACAGATTCCCTGTAATACTAAAGCGAGAACATTTATTCCTGCTTTAATTCTGGCAACTTCTTTCGCTTTTTGTATAAAACTTAGCAGCACAACAATTGCTGACCCAGTCGTTGCATCTTACATTATTGAGCATGGTAAAATAGGTAGTCTTCCTACGCCGGCGATGTATTTTTCTGTGAAGATAAGGCAAATATTTTGTGGATGCACATTCAAATGTAACGTATCTAGTATCTACCCTAGAAAATCCACCTCAGGGCGGATAGTGGGACAACGCTTTCAGGAATCTATCTCGTCATATGAATGAAATGTTCAATTCTATGACAAGGTGGATAATCAAGCGCGCATTTTCCGAATATTTCTACCCTGGGGTATATTTTCCTGGATGGATAGTCGAAATAATCCGTAGTGTTTGTTCTTCAGTCTGTCGTTTATCCTGATCGAACAACCCGCTCGCGCTGTTACACAAAGGATCCGCTTTCCAAAAGCGTTTATTTTGTTTCACCCGTTTCGATGTTTGTCTCTAATCGCAAATTGAATTGGATCTACTTCCCGGTAACCGATTTAGCTAAAATTTTGCATGAAATGCAACACTGTTTATGACGTGGAGTAGATCGGATAATGTATGTGAAAGAGATACGACATAGGAACTCGGAAATTAAATGATACAACCCCAGAGAGTTTGTGCTCTTATGATTCATGCTTGACTTATGAATAAAAGTTTTTTTTTTAAAAGATTATTTTTAATTTATTTGTTGGCTCAGATTAAAGTATCGTAAGCCAGAGCTTAACTGACAGATGTTTCCAAGCCGCTTGTAGGCGTCTAAGTTGGCTTCAATCCGTAATCTGGGCTACTAGCGCATTTATATTTGGCAATAATCTAATAATCTAAAAAACGGTAAAGCCGTTTCGGAGGAGTACGATAACTAACATTGTGACATAGAAATTGTATATATAAGATATTTCTTCAACAGGTGTTCAGCATACACAAGGTGTTTGTGAGCGATACGGGACCAAAGCCTCAGAAGGTTTACTTCGTGGACTCCAACTACTCAGGGACTCTGTACAAAGTGAATTTCTGGGTCCACGCTGTGGTCATCAAACTACTGCCTTGCGTGATTCTCACAATCATCAGTGCATGGCTGATAAGAGCTCTGTATAGAGCTAATAGTCGAAAGAAAGCACTGAAAGGATACAGCGCGTGTGCTGTAGAAGTCGTCAACGGAAATGGAAACGCCTTCACAAGAAAGTCAACGAAAAGAACTAAAGCAGAGAAGAGGACTGATCGCACGACTAAAATGCTGGTCGCTGTGCTGCTGCTGTTTCTGATAACGGAGATGCCGCAGGGAATTTTGGGTATGTATGCTTGTCTAGCCTTTTAATTCCAGGGTGGGGTAGACAGAAGCACTTGTTCAGTAAATGCCCATCAAGCGGTCAATAATAAAAAAATATTTTACAACAACACACACATTTCCTTCATCCCATGTTAAGTAGCTAAAGCACTTGTGTTATGGAAATCAGACAACGAAATATACTTACTTAAATACTTTTTTTTTTCTTTTAAATACATACTTATATAAATAAAACACCCAGACACATCCAACAAGCACTTAAAAGCTCATCACCTAAATACCTGCCAGCGGTGGGAATCGAACCCATGGCCCTATGGAGAAGAGGCAGACATGCTGACCACTACACTAACGGGCCCGTCAAATAGGAGGTGAATCTATCGCCGCGGGATTTCCACATCTCGAAGTTTACTCTTACAAGGAAAGGGTATCTTCACGATGACTTTGTAAGCGTTGTATATAGACTCTGAAAAACAGCGTCCCTAGGAAATAACCGAGCGGGGAACCACAAACGATTGCAAGTCCAGGCAGCGCGCAAACGAGGATTGAGTCGCTCTCTCGTTTTATGATATCAACAAATTACTTGTGTACATAAGCGTAAAACGAAACACTTTATTCTTACAGAGCTTACTTAAAACTGAAGCCAACCTTGAAGTTCCAGGCAGCGCGCAAACGAGGACTGAGTAGCCCTCTCGTTTTATGATATCAACAAATTACTATGTATGTTGTATATTTCACCCTAAACCCGAGAGAGAGTCAGATAATAGGTATAGAGAATAATATAATAGGTATATTATTCTGTTAAGATTTATGATCGTTGACCGCGACATACACATAGAAAGTTTGACGTAATCGAAAGTGCAATAATTACAAGAACAATTGACTAGAATCGTTACTTACGTTCCCATACCCCAATGCTAACCTGGGATATAAATAGAATGCGTCTGCTGCCTTTCTTCCTGGAATGTCTTAGGGGCCGACTATGGGATCTGGAGATTTGGGTGTATTCAGGCTATGAGCTAGCAACTTGTACTGAACGCCCATATTGATATTCTTCACTGCTTATTATGTTACATGTGACCGAAGATTCTAAGGTTCTGTCCATTCCCTTTTGGGCATTAAGGACTTGAGATACATGTGTACTAATCACATTCGATCTTCTAGGACATTTATTTCCCAGTCAAACTACGTATTCCTGTATCTAGACTTAAGACTTGTGTTTTACTTTCAGGCCTTCTGTCAGGTGTCCTGGGGAACTGTTTCTTCAAGCGCTGCTACGACCTGTTTGGTGAGCTGATGGATATCCTTGCGCTGTTGAATGGTGCCATCAACTTCATACTCTATTGCTCCATGTCCAGGCAGTTCCGCACCACCTTCGGCGCCATCATGAGGAACAAGTTTGTGTCGTCACCGAGGACAGTATCTCATACTGAATTGCAGACGACTTATGTCTGATTTGAAAGGTACGGCGCGAAATTAAAGAATGCTTTTAAAAGAAAAAAATGCAGATTGAGCTAACCTGCGTTGTTTGCTCGACGTTTCGACACAATGATATGTGCCGAGGTGTGTTGCCCGTTAGGGGCGGGGGACCCGATTTAAACCTTAGCTGCATAGTGATGTAATACTACATCAGTATAATTTTCCTCGATTTCTTTTTCTAGCCGTCCCATCTACAGATTTTTCATTCTAAATTATTGTCAAAGGTACAACTAATACATATGAACGCAGTTTTTGACTTTAGACCACTTTTAATTTTTTTCCCATGATGCCACATAAGTTAAGAAAGGTTTTTATTCAGACAAAAAAATACATGCAGTTAAGGGTTAAACATTTAATATAACGTTAACGCGTTTTTTGTTCAAAATGACTTTATCATTTTTGATGACACTTCCTGTGTAATTAAACCTAACCATCAATAAGATAGAGTCGTTATAATGTGACAAGTACAATGTCAACCTTAATATCAAATGACACTCATATACGTTTCTTAGGGTGGTAGACCAGGGAGCCAAGTCTGCTGCACTCTCGTAGTTGCATCGCTCTGGCACCGCAGCGGAAAGCGATGTGCATCGCTGTTTTACTACGAACGATAATGAAACGAAAGTAACGAAATCAGCAATGCACATCGTTTACCGCTTCGTTGCCAGAGCTATGCAACTACCAGAGTGTAGTAGACTTAGGGCCCAGATTCTTGGCCGACTGTACAGGTAGGCAGGTTGACGTCTATGTAAGGTTTAAATCTTAATACCTACTCAGCAGACAATTAAAAAAAATAACCAAAGATTTTTGCGGTTATTTGTGGGTCGGAAATACCAATTAATTGAACCCTATTGGCTATGTGCAAAGCGAGTAATGGCAGACAGATAACGACCGCAGCGCAGAACACGGCAGAAATTGGATACAAATGCGGATGATCAGCTGTCAAAAGTGTTGATTGCAGTACAAAATCAAAGCAAAGAAATGCGTTGTTAACTGTAAAAATAAGGGCCTCAATAGCAAATGTACGTTTTTATATTTTCCCAAGAGCGTCCTACGAAATAGAACAACGAAAAAAATGGATTGCTGCTGTGAAAAGAAGTGTTTTTGTTGACTAAGTGTTTTATTATTATATTCATTTTATAGTAAAACTATTATTTAATAATAGCACTTAGATAATGCCAAAAATACTATTTTAATCTTTGGTTTTATTTATATTTGCAAAGAAAACTAACAATGTTTACATTGTTATTATTTGACAGCTTTCGCAAATGTTGTAAACGCTACGCTTCGCCACCGTCGCGCACATAGCCAATAATGGTGATAGGGTTTGAATTAAAGGCTTACATCTCCTTGCAAATTGCCTCTTCCTAAATAAAATTGGGATTAATTTATGAATGGACATTATATTAGTAATATAGAGAATGAATGATGAAAACCAAAAGTAGATGAAAAAAATAATTAGAGTTTTTTTATGTCAAGACAGCGCAAAAGCACGTCTAAAGAGTACGTATTGTTTAGGTGGTACTAAGCACAGTGATAAAATAAACATGCTTTATTTGGGTAGATTGTTCATACTTTGTTTACTGCTTTATGTGATGGATTTTTGTTAGAATGTGATCAATAGAGGTACTTTTTCATTGTAAACGCAAAAATGAAAAAGTACTTATGGATTCGTAATGTAAATGTTAAGAATAGTTGTTTGTCTAATGCATAGAAGAAATGTTAAGTTTTGTTTCTTTTTCAACGGATCGCGTTCGATTCGCGTTAAAAAAATATATGTAAAGGTTTTTATAATGCGTAGGTTGACTTGTCGTCGGAACTGCCTAATAACCTTGGTTTATAAACTATTGAATTTTCAGTCGAATTGGACACTTTTGTAATACCTATAGGGTAAGCCTTACTATTTTGCTATGTTTCCACACTCAATCTGTAAATATTAAGAGGGCTTCGTTCTTCATTTCACGTAGGGTTAAATAAGCTTAATGAATAAAAATGTGTGATAACTTTAGTTTGGGACGATTTGCTACAAGATATTTATGTCTATATTGCACTATTTTAGTATTGGTGGAGTTAATGTTTATGGATATCTACTAGTCAATTCAAGTTGTGCTGGTAAAGAAATGGGTGTTGATACAAGTGTTAGTACAGTGACCATTTTAGTAAGTATATCACAGTATTTCCGAAAATACTTTTTTTTTTAGCAAGTACAGATTTTTTATCAAATAAAGTCTGTCTCGCTCTAATCGTGTTTGTGTAAAAAAGACAAATTTTGTTTAAGCGACGCTGGAGTACTGAGTATTGTTTCAGAATATGGGCCTTACGTTCAGTAGCAAAAAGGAGCATTAAAATGTATAATGTACTTTTTAATAAACCAATCGGAGCGCTGAGTTGGGCGAATTCTGCGATGCTATTGTTCCGTTAAAATTCTTCTGTATTTTTGTTTCAAATCGACAATGTGTGTGTTTTCAACTTCTTTCTGCAACTCAGTGCTAGTAAAAAAATAATTTTCTGCTCAGGTGACCGTTTGTCAAACGTTATACATATTGGATGAAAATTTTGTTTTACGCTTCGCCGCATTGTCGCCGTAGTAAAAGTTGTACAAATTGACTAGTCCAACAACGTTTCTAAGACCGTTTGCTCGTGGTCCTTTTATACGCAGAAACATACTTAGTCATGTTAAGAATATTATATGTAATGTATAATATATCATTTTATTTCGTTTTCCAAGAATTATTATGTATGTTATTTTCCTTAAATGCTTCCTGAAAACTTCCGAGACAATCAACGAAACAAATTATAAATGTCGTTCTCATCACATCAAAACATTGTTGCGTTAAAAATTTAATTTGTTCTCTCCAGAGGACAAATTGAAATAATAATTTTGCTGTCTCCACAGGAGGAACAATTGTCACACACAACATGTTTTTGTGATAAGGGCGACACACGGTAGCAAAATATGTACATATTTTGCTAAACATTCTACGTCAAATCTTTTGCTTAGAATCTGAAGTAAGAAAATAAAAACACTTATTTTTTCTCCTTGATAATCGTGATATCTAGAAAGTGTTAATAATGAACAGAACATGCAAAAATGTCCCAAAGTTTGTATAATAAGTGTGTACATAGTTTATTATGTAAATATACGTACAAAAATGCGCCAGTGTTTTATTTACATTATTGAAAACAAATACACCTATTGGCTATGTGCAAAGCTAGTTAGGCAGACAGATAACGACCGCAGCGCACAACACGGCAGAAATTGGAAACAAATGCGGATGATCTGTCAAAGCGAAGAAATGCGTTGTTAACTACTGTAAAAATATCAGCGAGGTTTGTGTTGTGTTTGTATAATTCCCAACTCATAGGGCCTCTACGACCTCGCGCCACGACGCCCTGCCTTCCGCAACGTTCAGGGCCTCCTTATAGTACCGCCTTGTATGCAAGAGTATATTATGTCACTCTAACCCCTCCAAGTGCAATCCCTCTCTACTGCCTTTATAAGCAAGTGCCTCTGACTGTCACAGTGTAGGATTATAAGGCGTGAAGATTATATATTTTTTAATATTATAACTATAGTATACCTAAGTCATTCACGCAGTCTTGTGTGTGAAAGGTGTAACTGCAGAGATGACGAATGACAGAGATGAATGGCGAATGGAAAAGTGTTGCGCCGACCACACCTAGTGTAGGATAAGGGCAGCGAAAGGATGAACTTTGGGATGGATCAGAAAAATACGCTCTGGAGGCAATAGAGAAGCGTACCAGAAGAATTATAGGTGACGACAGGCTGTTTGATGCTCGGCTACAAAGCCTAGAGCATCGCAAAGTTGCGAGCCTATCTGTCTTCTATTGGGTGCATTTCGGAGACTGCGCTACGGAGTTGCATAGCCTAATACCCTCATTTTCACAGATGTGAAATGATTTGCCGAAGTCTGTGTTTCGTGCGAAACAGGCTGGAGGTATTCAAGTCACAGGTAAATAGATACCTAATGGACAAGTGTGCTTGCTCCATCGTAGACGACATCGCTGCCTAACATCAGGGAGGATGGTGGTCAAACGCTAGTTCACTGTGTTTAAACATATACAGATATGAGTGCGTGAAACAAGATAATAGGTATTCGATTTTCAACTTAAATGTTCGGGTAATACATAACAAGCAACTGATTTAGTACTGAAAGTTTAACAACGTGGGTATTCGTACAAATAAGTCACGTGACCTGTGAAAAGTTGACACAATAGTTACTCCAATAACGTCTATTGCTTAGTTAATTTAGGAAGGAAGATTAATGAGAATGTACCTATTTTATATTATTTTGTTCATGTTTTTAATTTGTAAATGTTGATGCTAGTGCGTTGTAGAAGGTAGTTATATGTTTATGATTGCAGTGCCCTTGCAGGGCTCATGTTAAGGTTACTTTATTTTAAGCTAACACCTTTTTTACCATATGAAGCAATAAATAATTATTATTTAGTTTCAAGGAGCCAAATTTTTATTTAATTATCGCCATCGTAAAAATTGTTCACAATGACGAGCCTAACAACGTTTCTAAGACCATTGCTCGGGGTCCTTTTACACTGTGTATCCTTACTAATATTATAAATCGGAAAGTGAGTTTGTTTATTTGTTCGTTCCGCTGTCACGACGTAACTACTGAACCGATTGCATTGAAATTTTGCATACGTAAAGTCCTGATAAAATAAAAGGGTACTTTTTATCCCGGAAGTAATGATATTTCCGAGGGAAACTTAGATTTTTCCGTAGGAATGATAAGTTTTTTAGTTGTCCTTTATACCGCAATATAACCGAAGTCCACGCGGACAAAGCCGCGGGCGGAAAGCTAGAAGTTAATAGATAATACTAATATGTGAACAATTAGAAATATCTACACACATACAAACATTACGTCACTCACACCCTTTCATGTGTATGTATTTATGATTGTAATAGAAAGGCAAAGAAAAATATATCACATATCAAGAAACCGGAAACGGATGCGACCTCCTTTCCTATTTGTTCGGGTCTCGAGTGAAATAATGCACACACAGAAATAGCATGATTTTCCTCAAAAGACACATTTATTGTATTAGTTGACGACGTTTGATTTTTGCTACAAAAAGGACTGAGATTCTATTTATACTGGCTTTGGGTTACTTATGGCAAGATTATATAAAAAGCGCACTCTGGATATTGAATTGCCTTGTGAAAGTCTTGTTTTGAACATTTTTATTTGTGTATTTTTTTTTGTTACATTAATAACGATGTCCGTTTAGTTTGTTTAATATCATGTTGTGGTAGCCTATAATTAAGGCAACATTTTTAAATATATAAATATTTTACAACAATACACACATTGCCTTCATCCCATGTTAAGTAGCTAAAGCACTTGTGTTATGGAAATCAGACAACGAAATATACTTACTTAAATACTTTTTTTTAATACATACTTATATAAATAAAACACCCAGACATCCAACAAGTATTTAAAAGCTCATCACCTAAATACCTGCCAGCGGTGGGAATCGAACCCACGGCCCTATGGAACAGATGCAGACATGGTGACCACTACACCAACGGGCCCGTCACCAACATTTCACCACGTGTTATTTTTGTGTATTTATCTTGTAAATATGTATGCTTTGTTGGCTGTCCTAAATGTAAACAAATAAATAAATGTATGGAGAGTGACAATTTTGACAAAAAAAGTAGGAACAAATATCTGTGAAATAAAAGTTATAGAAAATTTTCCTTTACTGTATATCTATGTCACAAAAAAAAAATAACTAACCATTTAAGTTACACCCTTTACCCCGTTAAATGGTAGAGGTATCTATCAATGTTAACTCAATAATAACTTATTGGTCAAATTAATAAAAATGGTGTGACTCGATAGACATACAAGGTCAAACACATATGGGTATTGGGTAAGGTCAATAACTCTCAACGAAACTTTTCAAATAGGTAAAGCATTTCCGGCGTTGCTCTTTAGTAAAATAAGGATGAAAATCCTTTCAATGACACACCCCGTCTATCGACAATAAAACCGTCTACCTAACTGTTATTTTAGGTCTATAATTCTAAGTGTGAGCGTCTGTGGTCCAGTTGGTCGGATACTTGACTTGTAACCGGGTGGCCGCGGGTTCGAGTCCGGCTACTGAACGTGTACCGATGGGACTCTTTTTCAGAGCCTATGTACGCAATGCAATGCAACGCTTACGGATGTAAGGACAACATCGTGATGAAACACGCACACCACAAAGTGTGTGAACCCTATAACGGCGATGGGTTCACCCCCTGTCACGTTGGGTTAAATACGCTTGGTGAACCGTGGGCATTTGCTTTAGCAAGTGCCCCAATCTACCCCGCTTTGGGATTAAAAGGCGTGAAGTGTA
>SJJU01006837.1:0-21006 GCA_012932125.1 Conopomorpha cramerella
CTTGTTCATTAGGTACCTATTCACCCGCGACTTGAAGACCTTCAGGCTGTACTACGCAGGAAACACAGACTCCGGCAAGTTATTCCGCATCCTGACGGTTCGCACTATGAAAGTAGACGCAAACCGTTTGGTTCGCGTAAATAGTAAATCAACCTTGTTTGACACTTCGTATTATGTACGGATAATAGATTTTTCGAAAAATACATTATCTGGATAGGACATTATATTACATTTACCCGCGTGGACTTCGGTTATATTGCGTTATAAAGGAATATTTTTGTTTTCCCTCGGGAATATCAATTATTTCCGAGATAAATTACCCTATTATTAGATAAGTGATAAGTACCCTATTATTTAAACCAGACTTCTAACTATACGTCTGCAAAATTTCAAAGCAATCGGTTCAGTAGTTACGGCGTGAAAGCGGAACAAACAAACTCTCTTTCCGATTTATAATATTAGTAAGGATTAACCTTTTGAAACCTTGGAAGACACTTATCTAATGTGTTTTATTTATAAGACATTTTCGGTGAAAAGGTTAAGTTGATAGTTTATAATTCGTTCATTTCATTCCATTCCATGTTTGAAAACACGGGAACGGGAAATAACATATTGATTTGTCGAGTTAATAAACAGATTGTAAGTGTTATTTGCGGTGTGAAAGATAGTTTTGAGTGACCCAGTGAGCTGGCCATGGCCCTGGAGCTGGCCTACACTTAATATTCGTCTATCTACTACCTAAATTATTAGGCTAGTACTAACCAAGAAGCATGCAGAATAAAACCGGGACTGTATTATACGATGTTGTATTCAAATTACATTTTTATACAGATTTGTGCTGTTATATCGCACTACGGTGTCATCTCAGTAATTAGACAAATTGTACATTGTTGACAATAAACCTTCGATTCATTGATAAACAATAATCTAGAGATAAGTGACAATTCTGATGTTTCATTGTTCTTAAGTGCTAGTAATAGGTCTGTATTGGGTTAGTGTGTGTATACTTATCACCAATGTGTTTCTAAGGGCCCATTCAAACGGCTCCATTTGTGGAATAATATAAACCAGTTAATTGTCAATTATTTAAGTTGCTGCACTTTACACAATTTTAGAAAATCAATCTTATTGCTAACACTTATCCAAGATGTCCTTTACTTAGTAATAAAAATAATTGTACATACTATCAGTTACAAAAAGCTCCCGTCACTTTTTAATGTTCGAAAAATTTACAATTCATGAAAAATACACAATATGGTATAAATTTATCATCCGTAAAAATGTTTGTTAGTCCTTACTATACGGACCGAACAACGTGACATTGACGTCCCAGATCTTTACTGGTCATTACTGCATACATGAATAAAACAAAGTGGTTCATACCTAAACAGGGCTTTATGTACTTCTATAAAATTATCGTTGATTATGTAATATATCAGAGTACATCTTATATTCATTTTCAATATTAGACTTTACATTGTGACTATTACGGCCTATAAGTGCATTAATTTCGTGAATAATGCTGTTATTGGTAAAAGTAATTGGGCTGCCAATATTTCTACTTTCATACATCATCAATCATGGCAATCAATATTTACAGATAACAATCAACACTGCCCTAATTCTCTCTTAAATCTTGACTTTCTTAGTTATCTAGATTGAGTAGTTAGTTTCGTAAACAAACCCAAGCAGAATATAATTTAAAAATATGAATGAGATAAATACTGTTTGTTATGCTTTCGGAATTTTTCATAATGTAGTGTAGCGAATAACTTATAGTGTCCACGCTTTGTTTTATGGAATTGTTTTCACGTTTAGAGATTACTATCTGCCTTTCGAGGTACGCCGTTCGTGAAAGAAACTCTACTAATGTAAGTTACCTATTGTAACACAGGTTCTACCAATAGTTTATGCTTGTAGCAACGTGCGAAAAACGGCACGTGCCGTCATAATAGTAAAACACTGCAGTGAAATTGTGTATGAGTTTCAAATAAAATGGTTAATTATACTGTATAAGTCGTAATTTTTGTTAAAAGTGAAGATCGGATGCAGCAGTCATTGTTTTCACATTGCTATTCAGGAGGAATATGTAGAGCCGTCGTCAACCGCCGGCAATCAGGGCCGCGGCAAGGACATCTCCACCATCATCGAGGCGGCCGAGGAGGAGCGCCAGCGAGCTCATCAGGAAGCTTTAGCACAGGTATATATATATTGGCTACCGGGATATTACCACCCATTTTCTCACCACTGTAGTTCTTGTTAGAGCTACCACTGTGGTTCTGTTAGAGCTAGGACGTACAGCGTCATCCAGAATATATAAGAAATTAGTGACGACTGGGCTAGAGCCTTTAGTCTTCTCTCTTGATCCCAAGAAGTATTTAATACAATAACCACCACGAAGTTTGGCTCGGAGTACTACATACGTAAAATTCTGATAGGATAATTTCACCCACTTTCTCACCACAGGTTCGAACGAACCGTTTGATCTATAGCATTTAGAATAGACAACACAATCGAGCCTTTTCGCTTGATGTCTCGAAGTAATTAAACTAAGGACGGTATAGAATTATGGTCAAATATTTGTAGGAAAAGTTTGTAGTTTGAAAAACTTTACCGTAGAGAAACTGTGTAGATAACCCTACTTAAGTCTTTAATAATGAACCAAGTTGTAAAAACTCATAACTGCTTTCATTCACCTTAAGATCGCTGCGGAAATACATGCTTGAATATAGAAATTCATGTCTTTTTTTACTGAAAAAATCAGGGCAAACCGATAGAGCTTAGGAAGTTGAAGACGAAGCAACGTCGCAAGGCGAGGAAACTCAATTCACTGGAAGTGCCCTCCGAGGACGACGATGAAACTGACGAGGACTTCAAGGAAACTGCGTAAGTTATAAATAAGTACAGTTAATTTGGTCCTAGAATATTCTTGACAGACTTTGCAGACAACTATAAAAGTTGCATCTTCTCTTCATCGCACGTTTAGTAAGTCACCAGAGAAGGAGTGAAGTACTGTAACGTGTGCGTGCATCGTTTCTAAGACCATTGCTCGGGGTTCTTTTACTATCTGTATACAAGGCTGTCAGGTATATTCTAAAATCTACTTAAATAATCTAATCTCACGACGTAATGTAGAGATACATTGTCATTGACTTCAGTGGAATAAATAATTGTTTTGGATTTTATGTGGACAAAATTACTAATTTAGTTATTCACCAGAGAGATGGATACAACTACAAAATAACAGACTATCGATTATATTCCAAAAGCTACTGAAGTACAGTACTCATAAAATATTTCTTTGCAGTTTCGAATCAACATCGGAAGATATATCATCGGATGCGGAGAAGAACTCCGGTTCGGACGATTCAAAGTCCTCAGACGATCTTCCGATTAGACGGATTTGCCGGCCCTCCAAGAAAGGTTTGTCTATGACCATAATGTCCTTAAATTTAGATAATTAATTACATATCACGCCTGTTGTCCCATTTAGTTTTATATAGAGGTAACTAGTACGTTTCACTTTCATTAAAAGTGTCTATACACTTATTTTTAATATTCCTTTTAGACTGACTTCTTCAAGAAGAGTTTTAAGAAGAAATAAATTCCATTGGTACACACCCTGTGCTGGTATCGAAATATCGTTATCTAGATCACATCTTCTTAGGCCACAACTTGCAATTGTTTTTCTGTACTATATGAAAAAGTGTTAGTTATTGTAATAGACCATACAACTACCAGACTCCTAATGTTCCACATTATATATCAAATCACTTGTGGAAACAATTTATATTATTAGTATAATGTACTTACTTACCTACTTCTTATTTTAGAGAGGAGAAAGCTGATCGAATCTTCTCCAGAGGTGAAGAAGAAAAAGAAGGGCGTTATCCATGACACTTCCAGCGAAGACGCTGACAATAAAGACTGGTCTGACAGAAAAAAGTAAGTGGAATACGAATACGTGCAATAAGTTCTTTATTCGTTTGGCAACTGATGTCAGCCAATAAACTTAGTTTGGCCTTTGGAGTGATTTATGAGCCAGGCATTTCTCATCAATAAACTTCGAATATCTCATAGCCTTTAGTATATCACGAGAAATCGAACGTGGGGGCCATGCAACCGTCAAACATAAATTATGTTGAATAAAGTGTCATTTTATATTTCTAACATAATGAGGTCATGTTTCCTTCTTCGGTACGTTTGTCATGATATATCTCATCATTATGTCTCGTTAATCACTTGCTGCCAGTGAAATTTAATTTAGAACACACCGAACAATATATTTTTACCAATATCGGTTGGCCGACTAATCATTAATCGCGAAGCGTCCTTTGTAACACATCCAGCATTATAAAACCCACACCAAACGTAAAAGAAAACCCAAAGTAACTGAAAATCTCAAACTCCAGATCGAAGAAGTCTAAAAGCAAAAAGAAGAAGAGGGACCGTTCATCGCGCGGTCGGCGGGAACGTCGCGACCGACCCACGCAGTACGACAGCGCCGGCAACGTGGTGCGCGCGCGCGTCACGTACGGGGGCCTCAGCCCGCCCTCCGGCTGCTACGACTGGTCGCCCAAGCACAGGACGCGACAGAAGAAGATCAACTACACCGAGATGCCCAACACCGAGTCTGAGGATGTGAGTCTCGCGATCAAACTAGGCGAAAAGCCGGCTACCATCCTGATTCTCGTCTGGTGTAAATGACGTTGCGCTATAATGGTCAATATAGCAACTACTATTGGGCTGTCAGCATCATTAGAAATTAACAAAATGCTCATCCGCAACTACATTTATTTTTTATTTATTTATTTAAGACACACCAACAACTTACGTACTAAATAAATACATCAAACAATATTTATAAATAAGATTCTGGTACATACGTCTATAATACGTGAGTACAACATTGTTACATAACATGCAGTATAAGCAAATATAAAAATATTATAAACCATATATACATTTAATTAAAACAATAAGATAAATCCAGGACATGTACTTAAAACAATTAATATTTACGCAACAAATTAAAGTGTGACCAAACCACATGACACCCTCCCCCAATGATTTTCGTGATAATTTGGAGAGAAATGCCAATAATCGTCACGCCCGGCAGGCGGGTTGTAGTTTAACACACAGAGGGCGCTGCTGCCCGTCCGCTGGACAGTTCTCTCGGTCGCCTCGCACAAACCGCCAAGACGGGGAATGTTAGGCTGAGGTGTATTCTCCTAGCCATCACCAGACGGCTACAAAATACACAGCAATGCGAATTTTCCGAATATAATATTCTCGACTCGAAATGTTTATTTTATTATGTAAGTGAGGCTTCGATCGAGTGTTAGTGACTTCATAAACTGTTTGTATAAACATAGACATAACTTTATTTTTTATAAACATGAACAACATTCTAATAATATAATATTATGTTCTAGGAAATGCACAAATCCAGCGGCAAGCACATGCCAGATAGTTCGGACGAGTTCCGTATAGAGGACTCGGAACTCTCCTCCTCGGATTCGGAGAAGAAAAGGAAGAAGAGAGAACAAGAGATGTCAGACGAAGAGAAGAAGAGAGCAATCAGCGAACTGATCACTAAAACTGTGGTGGTGCCGCTTGAGAAGCTTCCAGAAGATGTCACTAAAGCCAAGACGGAAGAATTGCAAGCGCATCTCAGTAAGTTGTTTCAAATATTTAGCAACTAGAATCGATTAAAATTAAGGAGTTTTATTACACATAAGTATTACAATAATTAATAGTGTGAAGGTATTATAATAACACGCAATATTTTGAATGCCCGATGTGACACTGTCAACAGAGTGACAAGGGTTTTTTTTTTTCACGCCAAATTGGGTTTTATATTGTCCAAGTTAATGCAAGATAAAGACGACTTGTCGCTGTGCAATAAACCCGAGATTCATAATAAAAACATGTTATTTGTGATGTGTGTCACGTGATAGCAGTTTAGCCCGGAAAGTAGTGGTTAGATTTTATAAAATACTGTCACTGAGAAAGTAATGGGTTAGAAAACTCGAGAACTAATAGCCCTGGTATACTTTTGACTGGAAACAGCGTTGTTGATGTTTATTTTTTTGTTATTGAGCGTGGCACAATGACAGAGGTGGAAGTAAGAAAAAAATATCTCGGGGTTTCTTGAACCACCACCATTACTAAATCTGTTTTTTTTTTCTTCATGTTTGTGTATTTGTCAGATATAACAAAGTGTGAATGTTCCGTACAGACGCGGTGGCGGCGGCGGCGGCGGCGGCCAAGCCGGGCCGGGGCCGCGGCGGCCGAGGCTCGCGGGGGTCGCGGTGAGACACACCTACTTGCTTACATACTCGTACCACACACACTGCTACAAACATCTATGTTACTAAAAAGTTGGCACTCAAAGACTTTATCGATGAGAAACACTTTACTAAACATACCAAGAAAGAGAGAATACAGGCGTAGCAGAAGTCACATTGAATATTCAGTGTTCTAGTAATATGTTTAGTACTAGAACACTGAATACTCCCATCAGCTCAGCTTTGTTGACTGCAATGTCAAATTAAGTTCCAAGAAGCCGGTACATTAATTACATTAGCACCTTTTCTCCATGGACTATCAAGGACCTGCTACTCGTAGATAGATACCTTCATTTATTACTGACTGTACATATACCGTGATGAAATAATCCTAATTGATTCGTTTAGAAATTGTTGATAACTCTATTTTAAATGTTAGTCCTTGATGTAGTATTGTAAAGTTACTTCGGTCTGAATTTTACATGTGATTGCTAAATAAATGAATGATGTTTCAGTGGTTCGGGACGCGGTCGTGGCAGAGGTCGCGGTGAAATGGACGATCCCATGTCCAAACTTGTCGGCATCAAAATAAAAGGTATATTGATTTTATGTACTTAGTGTTAGGCATGTTTAATTTACATAATTATGTAATGTTCTTAGTGGCTTAGTGAATATATGTGGACATATCTAGTATTTCATGCTAAATTTCAGAACATAGTATAAAATTGTTGCTGTGCGAAACTGGCATTACTTCTGAAACTTCAAACAGAAAACTTCTATGTTCAGTATTTGTTAGGTGACAAAAAAATGACACACCCACTTCACGCCTTTTAATCCCAAAGAGGAACGTGCTAACCAAATGTACACAGTTAACCAAGCGTATTTAACCCAACGTGACAGGGTAAATACAATAAAATGAAGTATACGTAACTAGATTAGTGACTTGGCAGGCTTAAAAATTTATCTATTTTGAACAAAGTAATATGATTTATATTACTTTTCACAGATCTTACACATCAAGAAGGAGAGTTGACACCTCTGCAGCAGATTTTCCAAGTGAGTTTATATCTATAGGAATATAGTTATGAACCTGATATCGTACATGTGTTTATATTTTTATAGTATTGTTTGTTAAATGTGTAAGTACAGTCAAGTACTGCCTAAGTGAAATATTTCTGGCTTTATTTAGCTATGTCTTTATTTTCAAAATTTTGCCGAAATTACATGAAAATTTTTATAATGGTCGAAACAATTTGCCGAACTCAGTGGTTAAACATTTACATTACTTTGTTCTCCGATATAATTATTAAGTACACAATAAATGATATACCTACGTTTCATCCGTCCAGGTCGAAAAGGAGAAGAAGCGTCAAGAGCGTGAGGCCCTCAAAGCTGAGAAGGAAGCTCGTCGCATCGAGCGTTTACAAAAGAAAGAAGAAAAGGAGAAACTCAAAGAGCAGAAGGCGAAAGAGAGAGAAGAAAAACGTCTCGCTCGTATCGCTCTGCAGGAAAATAAACGAATAAAGAAGGAAAAGTCGGAATTCCCAATGAGTGTTCCTATAGTGGGTTATAACGATATGCCGCAAAGAATGCGCGCGCCCTTCCAGCCCGGACCCAGGATGGACTCCCCGTACCCGCAGGGGCCGAGGTTACAGGTACGTCCTTCAAGTATCTGTTTCATAAATGCGACAATTATCAATTACTATTGACAATTCGGAACGAAATATATGGAAAATATGAAGTCAGTTCAATAAAAACATCATTATCATAATGCTTTACTGATATTTTCATCCATTAGCTATTTTAACAAGCTATCGAAATCATGCCCTTTTCTATTTTGGTCACGACGCGACATCTTCATTTCAATCGTGATAATGGTAGGAAAGGCTACGAATATTGCGTTGATGTTAATATCTCTAAACATTGACAGCGAAGAAATTTTATAATGATGGTTTTAGTTGGTAGTTGTAAGTAAAAACAATAATTATTTTTGTTTGTCAGGTGCGTCCGGAGCTACGGGCCATGAGGCCAGATCTCGCTAACGTACGAGCTCCAGACCGTTCACACTTGCAGGGACGAGAAGGTAATCAAAATAAGTTATACAATACGGTACTGTATTAACGCGATCGATTGACCAGAAAGATTTTCCAGTGGCGACCAGTGCATACTGGACGTCACATACATACCACATTGGGATGTAAGTTGACATACAGCACCCATCTTCTCCGTATCCTGAATCTACTGAGTACGTCGCAACTTATATATTTGCTGTAATTTCTTGAAATCTAAACTGAAAACAGGCGTGACGTATTCCTATGTATCTTCTAGAAGTCTAATATTATTATAATGTCAATTGTGTTAATAATACTTAACTAATTGAATAGCAAAACGCAGTAAAATAATATAACCGACCAGCAAACACGGCGAACTCCGTTTCGCCACCGTTTGATGGCTTCGTTTCGTTTTCCCCCTTTTCTGTTGAAATTTTTCTTAAATTTTCTTTGCTATAAATCTTACGGAGCCTGAGACTTTTCCAACGAATGCAAAACCGTGGAAATCGGTTCGTGCGTTCTGGTGTTATAGCGTCAGGGAGGAAAACCCGACTTATTTTTATATAGTAGATGATACATTCAGTGTGTTTTTTTTGCACAGGCACATTGTCGGTGGCTGGATCGCCGCAACCTTTCAAGCCGATATCCGAAGAACCCAGTATTATTACAAGGATGCCTCACATGCTGAACCAGCAGTACAGGTTAGTTAAGTCTGTAGAAAAGAATAACCATACTATTATGATCGATCACATCAGTACATTACTCTTATAATCGTTGCTTTACCAAAATTATTTTTATTTTCAGGGGTCCAATGATGTACGGCGGCCGTCCTCCATACCCTTATGGTCCTCGAGGTCAAGAGATGTATCCGCGGCAAGAATTATATCCCCCTGGCCCTCCTGGGTCCCCACACTATCCCCCGCACTATTACCGGTATCCGCCACCCATGCCGGGGCCCACAGACAGACCTCCCCATCCCTCCCATTTAGCAGAGAGATTGGGTCACGCGGCACCTGATCGGTTCCTGGCACATCCGTCACACGGAGGCGAGAGGTTCCCGCACCCGTCGCACGGCCCGGAGCGGTTCCCGCACCCGACACACGGGCCGGAGCGCCTGCCGCCGCCGCCGCCGCCGCCGCACTCCGTGGAGAGGTTAGCGCACAGCATGGACAGGTCGCCGCAGATGCCGCCCGATAGAATGCCGCCGCAGCTGACTCCCGACAGAATGCAGCCGCAGCCACCGGTTCAGATAAAAACTGAAATAAAAACGGAGCCGGAAACTTCGCAATCGGACGAGACTGAAAGACAAGAATCGGCGTCGCCGGCTAGAACGGATTCCCGCCCCAACCATCCTAAGATAAAGCATACGGACGGAAAAGATAGGAAGCCGCGATATCCGCTAGGGCCTTACGCCCCTCAACAGTTCGGCCCTTACGGACCGTACGCACCCGACCGGCCGCGGCCTTACCATCCAGCCGCAATGGACGCTAAGCCGGAACATGACAATAGCGACCGACCTCCGCATCTTAACATGCATATGGAACGGCCACCACATCCCGGCCTTCACATGGAGCGTCCGTCTCACCCAGGCATTCATATGGAAAGGCCTCTACATCCAGGACATATTATGGAAAGAGCACCGCACCCGGGACATATGGAAAGACCTCCGCATCCAGGCATGCATATGGAACGCCCCCCGCATTTGGGGCATATTATGGAGCGCCCTCCACATCCGGGACACATGGAGAGACCTCCACATCCAGGTCACATGGATAGACCTCCTCATCCAGGTCACATGGAGAGACTTCCTCACCCTGGTCACATGGAACGACCCCCTCATCCAGGTCATATGGAAAGACCCCCTCATCCAGGTCATATGGAAAGACCTCCTCATCCAGGTCATGTGGCAAGGCCCCCTCATCCAGGTCATATGGAAAGACCTCCTCACCCAGGTCACATGGAAAGGCCACCTCATCCAGGTCACATGGAAAGGCCACCTCATCCAGGTCACATGGAAAGACCTCCGCACCCAGGCCACATGGAAAGGCCTCCTCATCCAGGGCACATGGAAAGGCCTCCTCATCCAGGTCACATGGAAAGGCCTCCTCATCCGGGGCACATGGAAAGGCCTCCTCATCCGGGGCACATGGAAAGGCCTCCTCATCCAGGGCACATGGAAAGACCTCCTCACCCAGGTCACATGGAAAGGCCTCCTCATCCAGGGCACATGGAAAGGCCTCCTCATCCAGGTCACATGGAAAGGCCTCCTCATCCGGGTCACATGGAAAGGCCTTCCCATCCGGGTCACATGGAAAGGCCTCCTCATCCGGGTCACATGGAAAGGCCTCCTGGTCCTGGTCACATGGAGAGGCCACCTCATCCCGGATCTATAGAAAGACATCCCCATCCAGTGCATATGGAACGCCCACCACATCCAGGACTGGAACGGCCTCCGCACCCAGGACACAATATGGAGCGTCCGCCTCATCCCAATATAGGTCAAATGGAACGTCCTTCGCCCACAAGTGTCAGTCCCATGGAGCGGCCACCTAATCCTAGCGTCAGTCCCATGGAGCGGTCCCCTCATCCCAGCGCCAGTCCCTTAGAGCGGCCCCCTAATCCCAGCGTCAGTCCCATGGAACGACCCCCTCATCCCAGCGTTAGTCCCATGGAGCGTTCTCCACACTCCAGTGTCAGCCCCATGGAACGTTCCCCACATTCAAATCTCCATATGGAGCATTCACCACATCCTGGAACTAATGTGGAGCGACCTCCTCATCCCAATGCCCCTATGGAGCGGCCTCCTCATCCTAATGTCAATATGGAACGCCCTCCACACACTAATTCCCATATGGAGCGTCCTCCGCATCCTAATTCCCACGTGGAGCGCCCTTCGCACACTAATGCCCATACTGAACGCCCTCCGCATCCCAATGCTCATATGGAGCGACCTCCGCATCCCAATGCCCACATAGAGCGGCCCCCTCATCCTAGTGGGCACCCGGGCCACATGGAGCGCCCTCCGCACCCCAACGCGCTCAACGTGCACATGGAGCGTCCGCCGAATCCTAACAGTCACTTAGAGCGAGCTCCTAACGGCGGCGGCGGGCACGGGATGGAGCGCGGGCCGGGCATGTTCCCGGCGCCGTACGGGCACTACTACGGGCACATGGCAGGCCCGGGGCCAGCGCGCCCACACTTCCTGCCGCCGCGTCACTTCCCGCCGGCCGAGCACCGCCCACCGCCACCGCCAACGGCGCGCTCGCCGCCTGACGCCGCCGCCGCCGCCCCCGCCCCTACCCCACCAGCGCCCTCACCCATCGCCTACATACAAGAACAAAAGACGGAACCGGAAGTCAAAGAGGAACCCCCCAGCGACGACCCCGAGCCACCCCCGAGGGAGGAGGGCAGCGTCTTCGGCGGACTCGTCAGCTACTTCTCGAGCCAGAGAGAAGACATCGACACATAAACTCACTCACACACTGAACGTATTAAATCTTGTACATATAGCGTAGGCGTAAATTATTTATACGATAGACGCATGTTACGGTTGCGTTTCGATATCTTGCGTAGTAAATGTATCATATTAGATGTGTATATCGTAAATGAAATATTATTTAGAAACTCTAACGACTTTTTGGTCTCGAATAAACATAAAATAATATTAATCAAAGTAAGATTATTGTACGATTTTATTATTTTTTTGACGATGTAATTACGTGAAATTTATTTATACACATGTCTGTACTTACAGTATTGTAAATTTTTATTGAAATCGATTTAATTTTCTGAAATACATGTTTAATTAAATACGTATATATTCTTTCTTTTACTCCTTGGGGATTAAAGAAAAGAGCTTTTACATAAAACTAATTTATTCGTTTACTTCCGAGGTCGGCCAGTGACCTTTTTACTACCTGCTGCAGGTTTGCTTTTGCCACCGAATGTCATTGGTTGTTCTGAAAAGAAAAATTGCAGTTGTAAGTACATACGTAAGGACATATTTTAAGACAGATCCAAATTGTTCAATTTTAAACTACCTACCAGAGAACACGCCTGTTTGCCGCTGGTAGGCTTTTATTAAATTATTGTGAGTGGGTTGTTTTATTAATCTTGTAATACTATAACAGTTTATGAAGACTAACCTGGCGGTGCGATCTTCAGTGCTATGTCATAGGTCTTGCTCTTGGGTTTCTTGGCTGCTGGCTCCAATTTCTCCGGTGTTTCTGATGGGGTCACGGTCTCTTGTGTCGCTGCCCAACCATCCTGTACAGATTACGTGTTGTGAACTGATTTTAGGCTCTACCTATTGACTGACTTAAGTAAAATATGCTACTTAGGATTTACAGGTAGATTTGAAGGCAACAAACATGTGCGTTTTAACCTTTGAGGGTTTACATTGACGTAATTACCCGATCACTCACCGTTATTCCTGTGCCAGATTGATAAGCAAAGTCAGCTGAAGCATTAAACGTTTCAAAGCAGGAGTTTCAAGATACTAATACTAGATAATATATCCTAGTCTGGGGGTCAGGTGAAAGTTCCGGGGATATTATAATTACTTCTTTACCTCTGGATCCTCAATCTCCGGTGCGATAGGCAGGAAGAGTAACACGTTTTCGTCCTCGCCTTCTTCGTCCGAACTGCAGAACGCTGCGACAGGCTCGCACGTTGTTACGTCCACCTGATATGTACATATTTTATAGTATCGCCTTTGAAGTGGATAGATGGCGTACCATCTAGAAGATTCGGGCTACCCTTGATCATTAAGGACCCCAAAATCCTCGAAGAAATGAGGTGGATTTGCAAAAACGCTTCGATCACCTACACCTCTAAAATCGCATTTACATTACATGAAAAAGTGTATGTTCAAGCTCAAGTGCGGCTTAATCTTCATATGAAAAGTCTGGGACGCGGATTACAGAATATGATTTGCGAAAAAGAAGAACTAATGCCGCTATCTTGTATGACAAAGAACTTGATGCATAGAATGTGAAGATTACTTTATTTTGCAGCGGCGTGCACTGGCTTTTACGACAAGGTGGGCAGTAATCCCCAAGGATTGACACCTATTTATAGTGTAAATTGTCCTTACGAAACATAGGTACCTATCTACTCAACCACATAACACAGGACCTTCGTCAGCCTCGGTCGTGAATACAACAAAAAAGGATCTAGCAATAACTCTATTATTAGGTCGGGTAATCAAAATACTAAGGTAGGCAGTGTCTTTGTGCACGCCACTGTTATTTTGTAACTTATGAACTAAAAATAAAATAAATACACTTCACGCCTTTAATCCCAAAGAGGGGTAGGCAGAGGCACTTGCTAAAGCAAATACCCACGGTTCACCAAGCGTATTTAACCCAACGTGACAGGGGGTGAGCCCATCGCCGTTATAGGGTTCACAGAAACTACTGACGATCTTTCGGTAAATTTAACACGAGCACCATTCGTTCTTCAGTTTAATACCCCACCATTTCTTGTTTTCATCTTTCTAGTGGCTGTATTATTGTACACTAAAAGAATATAAAACCTTACCTCAATTTCCTCATCGTTCCGACTCTCACCAGCCATGTCAACGGACCGATCTTCGTCTTCCACGTCGAACTCGCTCTCCCGCTCTTCGTACTCAACATTCTCGTCAAGTTCTTTGAAGTCAGGGGCAAAAGCCGACCAATTTTCAACTTGATTCTGGGCCCAGATTGATACAACTCCTAAAAAAAAATATTGAACTTTTAAGCGACTTAAAAAGCAGTTTTCTCAATTACCCTATATTTGCCTTTTGTTAAGTTTGTTTCTGGATAACTTCGTCACTTACGAACGAAAAAAGAAGTCATTGTCGGTTGGACCGTATTATATGCTTTTTTATGTTTGTTCGCGTATAAACTCGCCGTTTATAAGGAAATCAGGGTTTGATAATGACAGACCAGATACATCGAGAATTTCAAAAAATCGTAGGACCGCTGTTTCATACTCGTTAAAGTCAGTCTTTTTAAGCCATTAAAAAAAGGAGGTTTCTTAGTTCGATCGTAATATACTTTGGTTCGCAGACAAATTCGTCGTATATGAACCGATTATGACAATTATTTTTTTTGTTGGAAACAATATATTTCAATTAAGGACAACCCCAAAGCGAGAATTAGAGGCTGCAGTTTTATCATGTCCCGAATAGATCACAAACTTCGGCTTATTCTCTGATATCATTCGTATCATGTTCTGAACAATATTGTAGACTAGACCGTGCGCCTGCAATAAGCCACGCTTCCTCACGTTGACATTCGTAGTGTCATCAAAGTAACTCTTCTGCAGGTACGAGAATACATAATATGTTTACCACGTGGTCACATGATAAGTAAATCAAGGTTTCATGATGGCGGACCAGATAAATCGAGGGGATGTTTAAAAACCACAGGGGCGACTGGTACTGGTTGTCATCATCATCATCAGCCACATAACGTCCACTGCTGGACGAGGGCCTCCCCCAATGAGATCCGTCATTTGGGGTGAAATGCCAGTAATCTGTACTGGTTGTAGTTGGTTGTTTTATCTTTAAAATGACAGGCATGAAGTTGACACGAATTCAAGTTGTATTTGTGTAGTAGAATGTATTCGTGAACCTCACCTGCGCTAATACTGGCAATGATCGGTCGCACAGGATGCCAAACTACGTCGAGCAGAAGTTCCCCTTTCGTGCCGTGTAGAATCTTCACCAAGTTGCCTATGGACTTCTCCCAAATGTAGAGGGCGTGTTGTCGCGCCGAGCCAGCGCAAATATATTCGCCGTCGCCGGAAAAACAGCATTTCTTCCATGTTGTCCTGAAATTCAAGATCATAAAATAATAACAATGTCGCCATTAAAGCCAAAACTAAACCAACTTCACCCAGCAATTGCGGTGATGTGCACAGTGAGTGCAGTGTCCTAACATAACATGTAGGTGTGTAGACGATCTGATCCTATTTGTGAATGTCATAGACTACATTTATACAAAATTTCCTATAGGAAAAGATAAAATTCAGTTTACCCTGCAGGGTACAACTAGATGTTAATAATTGGTGAGAAACAACTTACTTATTAACCAAGTCTTGTAGTTTCTGAATTGGTTCTGGTTCGCCATTGATACCGCAGTTTATAGTTGTTTTAGTATCATATACTCTTATTACTCTGTCTGATGTGTTTACCAGGAAACAGCTGCAAAAGATTAGAAATGAAATAGTTTTACTGACATAATTAATATAGTTTGTTCATAGTTTTCATTGGCTAATAGCATGGAACAGGACATCATTGTATCATCTCTAAATAAAATTGTTACTAAAACAGCCAGTGTAAAAACTTTAAAACAGCACACTTACTCTCCTCTTCTAGCAAATTCTATGCTCTTTATCCCAGTGGTGCTTGATGTGCCAACTGTTATTTTGAAACTGGACTTTATTTCCAAACTCTGAGAGTCCAATATCAATATTTTTCCTTTTGCATTTCCTGTATAAACATAGTCACCTCTTCTATCAAAAGATGCAATCACATTGATGTCACCCTGAAATTATGTCCATGTAAATTAGGTTTCATTATTTGAAAGATTATTCCAAGATTATTTAATTAAACAGTATTATACATGTACAAAATGGAATATATTTCAAATCAATAGATTTTGCCATGCTGATCTGGGACATAAATAATGCATCAGCTGCTTTTGTTCCTAGTATGTCATTGGAGACGACTATTTCAAAAGGTAGCTGAAGGATCCTTGTGATCCTAAGGTTTTCCACCCCGCTTTTTACTATTAATGTGTTTGTTTGTTTGTCAATTTATTTTGATACCTCAAAACTAATTTTAACAGTTGTATGGCTCTTAAAAAATCTTACATCTTCATCTATAGGTAGTATTTTGTGTTCTCCATCTGTATCCACCAATAAAGATGCATGTCTCATAGGACACACAAGGAACCTCTTATCATTCCTTGGATCAAACTGGACTCTAACAATGGGTGTTGGAAATCTAAAGCGCTGTTCACATTCTCCGCTGAGCACATCCCATATACACACATTGTGGTCTGTAGATGCTGATAATAACTGAAATAGAAGTATTTAGAGCAATCAGATTGGATATTCATTGATTAATGGATGCAATGTCATCAAAATGTAATGTATAAACTAGGTAGATTTTACACAATATTGTAGTCAAATGAAAGGGACTGAACTTAAATTGAAGGTTGGGTTGCATAGGCAAGGTGGTTATTGGCTTACTTTATTTTGCAGTTAAAAATATAATTGTAAGCAATTATGTTACATTACACTAACTTTTTGACAATTTCTGGACCAGCTCAAACTACAAACTGGATACACATGTGCAGACAGGGATTTTGCTATCCCTCTTGTTAGAAAATCCCAGATGAAGATTCTACCATCATTGCAGCCCACTGCTAATAGAGTCCCTCTTCTGTTGAAGGCGCATGTAGCAGCAAGAGAAATAGAATCAAGCGCTCCATCAAATTCCTGCAATTATAAAACTTATAGTATTTGCAAAAATTGCCTGCATGTTTGAATTCCTCAATATATAATTGATACTTTACCCACCTCTGGGTAGTTCTGCCCAAAAGATTCTGGAAATAAAGGTTAAAATTGTTTAATACATTGATTTTTTACAATACATACAAAACGGACTAAACATTATGGTTTAAAAAGCCTTACCTAACAATTCTAAATTCATCGTGAAGTTAGGTGACAAATTAGTGATATTTTATCTAGCTTCTCTTGATAAGAAATGCATGTATATATTATTTAATTGAATAAAAAGGCCAAAAACGCCTTTTCCACCGTAAACATAAACACAAACAAGCTTCAATGCTCAGACTTCAAACAAGAATACAATCAATCAATTTATTTTTTTAATAGAGTCTGTGACAGAATGCTTCTCTTAATAGTCAAACATAATAAAGCTATCACGATTCACGTTATGAGGCTGCAAGACATTGAATCTCATCAGACCAAACACAACTAGACCTGCAGGCTGCGTACCGCCCTCAGTATGGCTCTTTTCCACCAAAATGTATGAAACATCCAAAATTACGTCACTTTTGGATCCAAACTGTCTCTTTTACTACTAATTTAACAGTTTGGACCCAGATTTACCCTGATAAATGTCAAAAAGGAATTGTTTGTAGCGGCGGGATTCTACGTCTATGTGTTTGCTAGATTATACTAGTAAGCAGTTGTTACAGACTACAGTCCAACAAGGATCTTTTGGCATGTGCTAACCTTAATTTAACCTAGTCTAAACATGAGCAATTTGAAGTATGGGAAATTTTCAGGGACCTTCCTTCTCTTAGTACAGATGTCGCTAACTGTATAAGGGGGAAAATGTCGACTTACTTCAATCAGTCAGTAATTAAGGTGACAGTTTTTTTTGTTTACATGTAACAAAAGTCTCTGAAGTTTAAATAACTTCCCAAAACTTCCCAAATAACAAAAAACGTATGTGCTAAAATATAGCTGACACAAAGTCACCCTGGAAACCCACTAGAGAATTTTTTGAAGTTTGAAAATTCCCTGCGTGTAAAAGGACCCCATAAGGACCCCGAGCAATGGACTTAGATACGTTGATGGGCTCGTCGATATAAACAATTTTTACTATGACGACAATAAGGGGAAATGAAAACAAAATAGTTGTCTGTAAAGTCGATTTACGGACGGTAGTTTGACATGATAACGTAAAACTTTGCAGTAGTCAAGCATTGTACTATACTCTAATTCTGTATATCTTTTTAGTGCATGCAGCCCTTAATATCGAGTTATTAAATGTTGTCACGTCAAAAATAAATAAAAGCTCTTGATTTTGACGAGCCCAACAACGTTTCTAAGACCATTGCTCGGGGTCTTTTTACACTCTGTATAACCTCTTGCTTTATTTTTAGCACCTATCACACTTATCGCCTTCAGCGCGAAACTCAAACCACACGTTAATATATTGTAATATTGAGATTTTTTTGAGCGCGAGACTTTAAAATAACATGAGATTAAAAAATAGGCATTGTACTGACATATTGACATCTTTGACAGTTGGTCAGTAATGATCGCAGTTCGCACGCCACAAGCGGTTTGTAAACAATGGTGTGATAAATGATTTTAGCAATAAAGTGGTAAGATTAGCTATCTAAAAGCTTTAAAAATCAACTTTATGTTATTTCGAAGTCGTCACTATTAACGCTTGTTCTTTTACAGCTGTAGGCTTCGAGGAAACTTTTTTAAACTTTGTAAAATGAGCGCCGAAACTTTAGCCAGCAATCCTTGGCGCGGTGTGTCTATGTACGAGATTTACGGCTCGGAGTCTCCTTGGGGATGTCCGGAATTTCCTTTAGTGTCTCCTAACCACGCCCATACTGTGCTCTATCACATACCAAGTACTGGACTAGATGTAAATGACAGGTTGCCTAAACCTCAAGTTGGTAGCGATTTTTGGGACCATAACTATGTGCGCCTACCTTGTTCCGATAAAAGCTTGTATCCTGTGCAGGTATATGTTCTTCTTATATTTATTTTACCTAGTTGCACTCATTAATAATACAGTGTGTATTTCTTATTGTCAAATAAACTGCTGAAGCTCTCCTGCTCATATGGTTGCAGAATGATGATAGAGTGATCTGTGCTGTGTCCAACTTACTGGGATTACATTCATACTTAACATTCAGGGGCTGACTTGAAAAGCTCTCTTGACTTCCTATTAGATTTAAATTGAATCCTAGTAGTCAGCTTGCTTTGGTATTTAAATTGACAACTGAAGGTTGAAGAAACATTCACTGTGTTTTAAATACTTAAATAATTTTTGTATTGAATTTCAGACAAGAGATGGCAGTAAACTAGTAAAAAGATGGGATATTATTAAAGAGTCACTACATAAACCCATAAGAAATAGTAAAGAGTTGGCAGATGCTATTTTAGCATACAATTCACAGTTCAAGTCTGTATGGAAATTTAGAGCACTACATACATTATTTGAAAATGTAAGTAATATTGTGATGTATTAAGAAACTACATGTAAATAAATTATTGAAGGATATGCCAACAGCAGCAAATCAACTATGTGTGTGCAAATGGACAAGAAACACCCTGGCATCTAGAGAGATACATTATTTTATTGTCTTAGCTACCATCATAATGAGTTGATGCATTAATTGTTGTGTGTTTTTATCTATCTGTGTATATATTTAACACATTCGTCGGCAGTACGTCTGTAGGCGGTTAATTCAAAGTTCGCCCTCTGGCAGTACGTTGAGGGCCGATATTGAAAAAAAATCTTTTTGTCGCATGGTACTAAATTGTATTGAGAAAATCAGTGCCATATCGCAGTTTTGAACTGCCGACGAACATGTTAAAAGTATTTGGCACCCATAGTACAGGTTATCCTAATTTAGGGTCAGGTGATAGTGTGAGAAATGTTGGAAGATATAATTATTGTTACTTTTAATAGATTTCCAAAGATTTTGTATAACTAAAACAAATATTGATTTTTAATTTTATTGTATTGCATGTATGTATGTCTTGAATCAAATATGAAATGTCATTTTTAACATCAGCCCCAAAACGATACAGACCCTTAAACAAGTTGAGTTAAGACCTAGATATTATGTTTGATTGAATAGGCTTGAAGCAACAAGAAGATAACTTGATCTCTCAAACTAAGCTCAAGTTATTTGCTCTCCCACCATTTGCTCAAGTTGTTAACAATCGATATTGTGAAAACTACAGTAACAAATATTTAATTTAATTTCAGTATTTAGAAGAAGAAGAATCAGATTACTTTTTTAAAGTGACACTACCACAAATAGTGAAATTGGCACTATCACTTCCTGACCTCATAAAAACTTCTATACCACTTCTACAGTAAGTATAATAATTCTACTATTATTAACCACAAGGTTCAAATCTTCACAACACTTGTGCCCATTTTGTATCTATCTTGCAGTTTGTTTTTAAGTTTTTTAATTGCTGTTGTAGATTGTGTGCAATTTGGTACCTGCTAAAAAATATTGTTGTATTTAAATTAACATTGGTAAAAAAAACTAATTAATGTCTTTGATTAGATTACACCGCCATATAATGTCCATGTGTGTTTCATTAAAAAATAATCTAAGACTAATTAAATTGATCAGTCAAGCAAAGTAGTTAATCAGTAATATATTTGGCCAATGCCCATATTTTTGGTTGTTTAGATTCATTATTCATTAGTTGTACAAATCTCCTATATTCATAGACCCCTCAGTTAAAATAGTATTATTTTTATTTTTAGGCAAGGTAAAGAGCATTCAATATCAATCAGTCAACAACAAGTGGCATGTCTTTTGGCCAATGCATTTTTTTGTACATTCCCAAGAAGAAATTCATCAAAAAGAACATCAGAGTATGCATCATATCCGAGAATCAACTTTAACTCGTAAGTACTTACATTTTAAGAACAATTGTTATATTAATTAATCATTTTGTAGAATATTTATTGCTACATCATTTCTGTACTGGCACCTACCTTAATGTACGGGAGTGAAAGTTGGGTATGGCAGAAAAAGCATAAAAGTAAAGTCAATGCCGTAGAAATGCGGTCATCGCGGAGCATGAAAGGTGTGACATTGAATGACAGGATAAGGAATAGTGGGATAAGGGAAAGTTGCGGTTTG
>SJJU01006838.1:0-16763 GCA_012932125.1 Conopomorpha cramerella
AATTTGTTTTGACGTTTTATGGATAAACAATGCGAGACATTATATGAATTCCATTATCATCGCTAAGACAACAACTTCAATAAATTCGTTCAATAAAATCGTCGTATTTAGCTGTAAGCGTCTGATTGACTAGAGCCAACTTAAACACGTTGACGGACAGTGAATGGTTGCAGCCGTCTTAACAATATACAATCTGTTGTCTGTTTTACTGTCCTTTAATGAGTTAATTAATTGCATTGCATTTCCTGATTGACAATCAACAAAGCGCTCCAAGAAAGACATGACAAGACATTCCAAGCACTACGATTGGTTGAAACAAGCTGATGCGTACGATGCGTAGGTAACAGCCAAGCACAGCGCGTATTTGCTCTTAGTTGCGTCTTTCTCGACGTGCTTTGCTAGGGTGGCAGTAGTGACCTCTATATCATAGAGAAAATTGAGTTTAGAAATGACTGAAGACGCGAAGAGGACCCGACGTGAAGTCTCCGTAAATGTGGTCGTAATGCCCCAGAATGGGGGCAGTTGGCAACAAAACAGGGATGGACAAAGATAATTTGCATTGAGTCAAGGAAACGTGTGAGTTGAAAAGAGGCAAAAGCAAGTAGACGCGCACGTCACCAAAGAATGGCCCGTACGCCGAGAGGCAGATAGTGCTTGGGGGTGGTGGGCTTGTCCTGATAAACAAATAATAATACAATGTGTATATCTGTTATTAAACAAATAAATAAATAATCAGATTGTCAAACATGTGGCTTTACAAGGTTAGTGTTGGAAATGATACACGACACCGTTCTTAAATTTTCTATAAGCGAGTTGAACACGCGAGCTAGTAATTACCTACTTAAATTTTAAAACTTACTTAAGAAAACCGATATTTGTCGGCTTCGATTGAAATGGTAGCAAAGCGAAACCCACCCGGACTTATTAACATTTTCGGGGACACATCCTTCTCCCCGAACCACGGGCAAATTTTCATACAATCGTTCTAATTTTAGGGAGTCCAAAGCAAAAGCGAAATGAGCTTGCTTTTATGAAAATTTAGTATGTGGCTTGATTTATTTGCTGATCAGATTACGTAAATCATGAACACACATTCATAACTCTTACTGACATGGGCAGGCGCTGTCTAGACAGTTGTCTTTCAGGTCGCAGGTGTAAGTCTTGTAAGAGAAAAGTCACTAAAATTCAACAATTCCGTTGCCCCTAAAACAGGAGGAATAACGTAAGAACGTAAAAGGAACTCTAAACACTTTCTAGACTCTTTTTTCGGCATCAGGGAACGTGATGGTAAGGATGACTAAAACCCCGCAATGCTTCCGTAGCCTTCTCTTGAATCTAAATCCAATTTTAATAAAAAAACAAACTCTCTAACTAAGAATAGTGCATCCATCATCACCATAAATCTTAAAATCCATTCAAATAACAAAAAAAAAAAATTCGCAACCAAAAAATACTACATTTTCCGTTATCATTGTCACAACATATCATTCAAAAATCACTTTGCGCGGTGTCGTCACGTGTGCAAATCGACGAGCCGTCCGCCATTTTGAACACGAAATCCCAATGACTCGGCAGAAAATGGCGTTATCGTGGACGCTACGTCATCGGTTGTTCTTCGTTTGAATGACCGCTGTGGTTTTTGAGTACACAACAGTGATTTTTCATAAAAATTGGAACGTTCCAACAATACTCAAAACTGTAGATAACTAGATTGAATCTGAACGTAATATACGTACCTACCTGTATATGTGTGTGATAAGATAAAGTTGCGTTTTTAAAGAAGATGTAAGTCAGCCCAGATTAATAAATAACCTAAAGAAAAAAAGACCGACTTCAATCAGTAAAAAATTAACATAAATATGTGGTTTTCTCATGGATGCCATTATCAGAACTGAACAAAATTTATATGGGACCAAACGGGAAGCACCAGCTTTCAAATAAAAAAAAAACATGTAAATCGGTTCACTCAGGCGAAACTTCTGGGGTAACAAACATAAAAAAAGGATACAGACGAATTGAGAACCTTCTCCTTTCTTGAAGTCGGTTAAAAAAAGGAATGCATTAGTTTTTTCATTTTTTATTTATTTAAGACACACCAACTACTTATGTACTAAATAAATACATCATGCTATATTCATAAATAAGATTCTGGTACATAATTCTATAGCAGATGAGTAAAACATTGTTACATAACATGCAGAATAAGCAACTAACTAAATTAAAAAACGAGACATACACACATCAAAAGTGTCTAGGGATCAAGTACATTTTAGATGATTGCAATCAAGAATATATTTTACAAAAACTGAATGCATTCATAATTTATTCAAAATGTGGTGATATGTCATTAATACAGGCATGGGGATTTAGGTAGGAGACCAATCCAGAAGATTATAATTTGATTTAATTAAATTAGAGTTTTTTGGAGCTAGAAAATATGTTCTTGATCCCTAGACACTTGATGTGTGTACATTTAATTAAATAATAAGATATTATACTAGTTCTTTGGGCATACGAAGTGGATGGATTCAAGTTCACTGCCGAAAGAGATTTAAATGGGTTATGCCTCAACCAAAAACGACTAGTCTTGCAATCCTAAACTCATGTTTAGAATAAGACGAGACAGCTATATGAGAAACGTGCAGGAGTGAAAGAGTAAGAAAAAAATGGGGTTTGCACTCCGGGAGTGCAGGCAGAAGTGAAAACAAGTCATCATCATCATTTTCCTGCCCTTACCCCTCACTAGGTTGGGTCGGCGCAACACGTTTCTTTTCGCCATTCACCTCTATCATTCGTCATCTCTGCAGTTACACCTTTCACGCACATATCATTTTTCACACAGTCCATCCATACCTTCTTTGGTCTCCCTCTTCCGTTGTATCCTTCCACATTCATACTCATTTATTTTCTTGTTACATGGTGTTCATCCCTCCTTATTACGTGCCCCATACCATCTTAGTCCCTAACCTAACCTAATCTTCTCTGAAGTGAAAGAACGGCTGAAAATGTTCACCCACAACACAAAAGTGCCCAACGCACCATTAGAAGTTTACGTTCATACATCTTTTAATAGATGACCTCCGGTTCCGCGTACTTTTCACGCCACCTTCCGCCAGCACATCACCAATCTGATCGATGGGGTGAGCTCTACTCACCCGGCCTATTACATCACTCATATAAATCTCTTTCGTCAACCTTTAAAGAAAAAAGACGGACTACAACCAGCAAAATTTAGAGATTTGTAGTTTTCTCATCGATTCCATTGTTGACATACCCCTTTCACTTCATCTACATTCATACATCTTTTCATACATGAACTCCAGTTTCGAGCACTTTTCACGCCACCTTCACAAGGGGAAAAAAACATTTTTAGCTCTAAAAAAAAATCTAATTTATTTAAATGAAATCTAATCTTCTGGATTGGTCTCCTACCTGATTCCCCATGCCTGTATCAATTACTTATCACCACATTTTGAATAAATTATGAATGAATTCAGTTTTTGTAAAATATATTATTGATTGCAATCTTCTAAAATGTACTTGATCCACTAGACACTTTTGATGTATGTACATTCATACATCCTTTCATACATGACCTCCGGTTTCGAGTACTTTTCACGCCACCTTCACAGCTGATTTCCTTACATATAAAAAGAAGCGCACAGCAGATTTATCTCATGAGTCACATACATTAGTAACCCCCCACATTATGTCTCTGAAGCCATTTCACCATTATAACATTGCAGTATGATTTATACCCCAACCCAGCTGCAATGTTAAAACATGTCCTTGGGGTAAGATAAGGAAAAAAACTCTTCTACGTAACATATTTTTTTCTTCCACGTGTTACCAAAATGCGATTGTGATATCTAAATCGTTTGTAACAATATAATTTGGAAATTTGTCGAGTCCCTTCACCCGGGAAAGTGTTACACGCAAAATCTTGGGGCGAGTCGAGTTAAACGATTCCATTTTCAGTTGAGCTATCTCTTGTATAGCAATTCTTAATTCGTGTAGTTCAAGTTCGAAAAGTAAAAAAGTGTTGTAGCTGTACTTTTTTTGGCGCCGAGGGATATTTCGATAAACAAATAGGTGGCTCCATATTTTTGATGGCTGCGTGCTTCTTTTTTTTTTTTTGCTGGAAAAATATGCACCGTATTAGCCTCGTTTGTGACGTAAATTTTAATATGAGGGAAGAGCACTCGAGCACTTTCCTTTTTGAGGTGGAAGCAATTTTTTTAAATGTAAAATAAAATTTTTCGGCATAATCGTTACAACGCTTTTAGCAATATTTAAAATTAATATCCACGTATTTATGTAATAAGACTAAGTACAATGATGGTGGTGTGGTAGAACGGTGAACCATGGGCATTCCCTTAGCGAGTGCAGGATGTTGGTCATAAGCTTGTTCATTGTGTTTAAAAAAAGGCTTAGCTACCTAAAATATAGGTATAGGTAAAAAATATTTTATTAATGTTAAGTATTTTGATGTAAGCCTTGACAATTCGAAAGGATGCCAGTTTCTTCCCGGTTCTTCTGGTCAGTAAAAGAAATGAATTCGAATCGGGGACGTTTACTTTTGTTTTTCAAGTCATACCTGACTTTCATCAAGTTTTTTGGTATCCTACTGTACATATATATGTAATAGCATGTAACAAATAAACGAATATAAAAAAATAAAGTAAAAAGACCCCGAGCAATAGTCGAAGAAACGTTGTGGGGCTCTTCAATATGAACAACTTTTACTATAGCGACAATGCGGTAACCTAATACCCCCATCGCGTTTTTACAATAGGACAACCAGGAGAACGGCAAAACGTCATCCATACCAGGTTGATTTGCCATTTACGCGAACCAAACGGTTTGCGTCCACTTTCATAGTGAGAACCGCCAGGATGTGGAACGACTTGCCGGAGTCTGTATTTCCTGCGCAGTACAGTCTGAAGGTCTTGAAGTCGCGGGTGAATAGGTACCTAATGAACAAGTGTGCTCCATCGTAGACCACATCGCTGCTTGACGTCAGGCAGGATGGTGGTCAAACGCTTGTTCATAATGATAAGAAAAAACAAAAACCAAGAAAAATTTGTTCATCTCCAAACAAAATAACACAACTGTCTTTTACTCAGCCCTCCTCGATAGCGAGATATTTAGATGTGTTGCGTACACAATTTTCGTTTACTAGTGTAAGTTTTTGCTTACTATTTTATCTAATGCCCTAAACTTCGGTATTGCATCTTCTATGAGGCATCACAAAAATTATCACCAAAGCATTAGTGATAATCCAATCGATGCGAAACTAATGAATTCCAACTTGATAGATATAATGACCTCCTGAGACCTTACAGAAATCAGGTCGCGAAATCACACAGGCCCAACAAGAACGCGTACCCACTTAATCAGCATGAACAGAATTTATCGTCAATTTAATCTACCTACTTCGCTCCAATTCAAGACGGTATTATGAATGGTTTAATCTGTACATTTCACTGGCCATTCGCTTTGATTGCTTTGCACACTTGCCGCCGTGTTTTGTGATATTTATCGTGTCTGAAACAACGTCTTGTGTGAATCAGTGACTTTTGATTTCCTATAGCAAATTTATATATGAAAATGAATAATTTAAAGTAAAAATACGGACTTCGACCAGTACTTTCATGCGTCCACTTTCATAGTGCGAACCGCCAGGATGTGGAACGACTTGCCAGAGTCTGTGTTTCCTGCGCAGTACAGTCTGAAGGTCTTCAAGTCGCGGGTGAGTAGGTACCTTCTTAACAAGTGTGCACCTTCGTAGACCACATCGCTGCTTAACATCAGGCAGGATGGTGATCAAACGCTTGTTCATAGTGATAAAAAAAGTACTAGTCGTCTGCCCATACGTTTCTTTAACCCTTAAGTGCATGATTTTTTTTTTAAAGTTCCCATCGGTTTATCTGGTCTTCCATCATCAAAGCCTTCTACTACGTACGTTATTCTACTTATACGTACTTCTTCGCCATGAGACCACCTTTGAAATATCTTGTCTTCAAATACATTCATCAAAATCAACAATTTAACAATATTTTACTGGTTAAAGTCGGTTCTTTTTTCTTTAAAGTTTAAGCAAAATACAATAAATAAAAGTAAATCTCGAATTGTTTGAATTTTCTAATAAGACATCTTCTTTTTGATGGTCAAAATCATATCTCTTAGTCCTGACACGTTCTTCTTTTGGTAGAACTCTTGCTGAGCGCACCGCCCCATCCACGAGATCAAGTTCGGATATCTGCAAAAAAAAATCTATAGTTGGGCTCATCTAATAAGTGATTTCTGACACATTGAGAACGACCATGAAAAACATGGAATATTTTTAGAACGGAAATAATTAACCTTAAAATGAATGCCGGTAACAGCACTGAACATTCTATTCCTTTGTTTTTCTTTTTCATCAATAATCTAGTGCTGGGATTTTTTGTTGATTTATCAAGTTGAATCGTTTCGATTTTGGACACGTGCTTATTGAATCGAATGTAAGTGTGGTAGAACAAAAATTTATGTTTTGCACATGTATATGTATAAAGTTATACATATATAACAGAGGCCATTTTGATGAATTAATGTTTTTACGGTATTACCTTAGTCTATCACGGTCGCCGTTGGGAGATAAAAAATATGTATGACGACTTCAATCGAAACACTACACATACACATCGATTCTCACGCATTCGAATGTTTTCAATACAACACTATCACATACGTCAGTGGACCTGTCAGAAATCACTTATTAGATGAGCCCAACTATAACAAAAGTGTTCATGAATGCTGATTTTGAAGACTATAAATTGGTGTAGTATTTGCAGCAAACATGGAATAAGTATTTTTTCATGAAGGTTACTTTTATGTGATTTTGTTACAATCAAAATGACCTTGTTAAATTACTTAAAATTCTGGGGATTGCGTTGTCATTCTGAGGCCCCAGGATTCGTTTCTATTTGAGATTTTGTGTCCAGCTCCAATGATGCTATACGACAATCGATTGCCAATAAAGATGCCAGCTGAGTTACGAGCAGTTTTAAATTCATCTCCCGAATATCATACCTACGGCAAGGTCCTATACTCGCCATTTTTTTTGTACATACGTTCAAAACTTCAAAATTCACTCCTGTTACGTGGAGAGTAATTAAAGACTACGTAAACTTGTCAATCTGCGATATGATTGGCCGATGGGGATAGTTTTATTGTACATCAGAAACATTCGACAAGTGATTTTGAAGTTTATTATTATCAGAACAGAATTGAAAATCGTAAAAACAAAATGAATCTTCCGGCGATCAAAAGGTTAGCCAATTACAACTGTTTGTGACGTTCTTAAATTTAAAGCCTGGCTCAAGTCTACTTACTCAGTAGCATCGATACGCAGCACAGCATTCATGGAGGATACTGTTGCGATGCAGCAGATGTCAGCAATTGTAATCTGATCTCCAGTGAGATAATCGTCCGTTAACAGCTTGTTCAGAATGTTGTAGCAGTATTTGAACTTCTCCAGACTTTCTGGATCGTAGAGCACTGCTCCACCGTACAGTATTGGTTCCTGTAGTGAAAAATTATTTCATAAACTCACGCCCATTCCCTGAAAGGTTGGGTCCTGGACATAAAACAAGTAGACTTGCAATACAAAACTGAAAAACATACAGGAGTGAGAGAAAGTATTTTCAGTCCCTTACGTCGTGCAGGGTATTCCTGGATATGGTGGACGGCAGATAAGTGTGGAGCGCTGCGGTCTCCTACTGTGAAGTGGTTATGCTCAAGAAAGAGTCTGCATAACGGGAAGAGAATCGGCGGATTCAGTCAGACGGCAGATTTCCCGCGACCGCCGCACTGGCCCAGCAGTTCCCGGCATAAGAATAGTTAGTTAGGAAGTTATTCCTTGCATGTCGTAAGAGGCGACTAAAAGGGCGTGGGGGCTATGGCGCGAGCGGGGACTCGTGCGCTCTTAATACGGCCCCTGAGGGACGACGGCGGTGCCGCGGTGACTCTGGCACCGACGCACGTGAGCTGAGGGCTCGATCGCTCCTCATCCTGGGGATGGTTCGCAAGGACGAAGTGTGACTGGAACCACCCTTAGATGTAGGACTTCATGGTCACGGGAACCTCGG
The DNA here is from genome assembly GCA_012932125.1 of Conopomorpha cramerella. Taxonomy (NCBI): domain Eukaryota; kingdom Metazoa; phylum Arthropoda; class Insecta; order Lepidoptera; family Gracillariidae; genus Conopomorpha; species Conopomorpha cramerella. The sequence continues at coordinate 8,133 of SJJU01006838.1, forward strand.
CAATAACGCACGAGTGGTCACCGTGGGGTTTAGTCCCACATAACCTCGTCGTGGCCCCTGCTAGTGACGGGATACCGTAAGGGATTTCCCCAACATAAAAAAGGGTGTTTTTTTTTATTTTCCCACATTGTCGCCATAGTAAAAGTTGTTCATATTGACGAGCCCATTTGCCAGACATCTTGCGCATATCATGATGGAAATAAATGTATAATATTTTTTCTTTTCATTGAAATAAAAAAAAAATACACTTCACGCCTTTAATCCCAAAGAGGGGTAGGCATGTACAATATGTGAAATATGTACTTATAAAAATAAAACACCCAGACATGTCTAACAAGTACTTAAAAGCTCATCACCTAAGCACCTGTCAGCTGTGGGAATGGAACCCACGATCCTACGGAGAAGAGGCAAACATGCTGACCACTACACCAACTGACCCGTCAAATACATATTAGCACATTTGTCTACAAGGCTCTGTTTCCTCCCTTGCCTGTAAATTATTAACGTTGTCTGCGTCAAACAGGCAGCGCAGTAAATAGGGGACGGTCAGTGCGTTAATTGCATGCAAAAATATTTTTATGTAGAGGTAAAATCGGAACTGCTGAGTAGAGAAGACACGTGCGCCAAAAGGCTGAAAGATACTATTTTTATTTTTTTACTGTTGCTGCATCATTTTATGTATATTAACTTACCCGCAGGCCTAGCACGCCCATCAAGAAAGACACGACATAGAACAAATACTCGCTCAACCCCCCTAGCACAGTACTCCAAGAAATAAGTGACAAGACGCACAAAGCGTGACATAACAGTCAATCAGAGCGCGTATTTGTTCTATGTCATGTCTTTCTTGAGGCGCGTGCTAGGCCTGCTGATTGGTTGTTATTTCACGCTTAGTGCGACTCAGGTTGTTTCAACAAATCGCAGCGCGTTGTATGTCTTGTCACTTCTTTCTGGGTGCGCTGTGCTAGGGGGGCGGGAAGAAATTGTTCTAAGTAATAAGTAAAGTAAATTTGTACTTTACTTTTTACTTAGGTTTACGTCTACTAAACTTTCATAGTGCGAACCGCCAGGATGTGTAATGACTTGCCGGAGTCTGTATTTCCTGCGCAGTACAGTCTGAAGGTATTCAAGTCACTGGGGTGAATAGGTACCTAATGAACAAGTATGCTCCATCGTAAACCACATCGCTGTTTAACATCAGGCAGGATGGTGGTCAAACACTTGTTCATAGAGATAAAAAAAGACTTGCCGGAGTCTGTGTTTCCTGCGCAGTACAGTCTGAAGGTCTTCAAGTCGCGGGTGAATAGGTACCTAATGAACAAGTGTGCTTCATCGTAAACCACATCGCTGCTTAACATCTGGCAGGATGGTGGTTAAACGCTTGTTCATAGTGATAAAAAAAAAAACTTATGAGAGCACTTTTAACTTCGGGAGTGTCCCAGGACAAGAACAACATCGACATACATACCACAGCTTCCTTGAGTGCGGCAAATAAGGTTCCATTGTCGAAATGCAGCCGTTGGTCTACGAGCGCGCGCTTCTGATGATCTTCCGGATATAGAGACTTGTCTTCGGCGTACTCATTCACCAAGTACGCCAAAATAGCGTGGCTGAGAAACAAAAGGAATAGAAATAATTACACTTCATGCCTTTTAATCCCATAGCAGAGTAGGACTGACGTTTTCCCTTGCCTGTCGTAAAAGGCGACTGAAAGGGTGTAGGGGCTGTGGCACGCGGGCGGGGACCCGCGCGCCATTCACGGCCCCTGAGTGGCCACGGCGGTAGCGTGGTGACTCTGTTACCGCCGTACGACATCGTGTGCTGGGGGTCCGTAGATCGCCCATTCCGGTGACGGTCCGGAAGAGCCTAGCGCTGAGAGCCGGCTGGGGCCACCCTTGGACGTAGTGGCTACGGCTGTTCCGGGGGCCCCGGCAATAACGCGGGAGTAGCCACCGTGGGGTTTTAGTGGGTGCGAGTCCCACATAACCCCGTCGCTGTCCCCGTTAGCTGTGGGGTATCCATAACGGATTTAGGTAGAGGCAGTTGCTTAGCAAATTCCCGCGGTTCACCAAGAGTGGTGATGGCCTTAACACAGTGATAGGGTATACAACTTAGACCTTCTGGTATAGGAAAGGGGAATCCAACAAGGCGAGCAATTGCAGAGGACAGGACGGCGACGCGCCATCTAGCTAAGTCCCTTTCTACCACTGGGGTACCATAGGACTTAAGAATCTTGTGGTATGTTGGTTTCATCACTATGCTTTTCCACACCGTGTATGAGCGTTGTTTAGCGTACGCGTATGGGGTCTGAAAAAACTGAAAACGGCTGATGGTTTGATATATGCCTTGTATATTCGATTTTGAACCCTTAATCTCCAGATTGCAAGTCGAAGCACACGAGCACTGGGCCCCAGACGTTACTTAAAAGATATTAACCCTTAATCAAACAAAGGCTAGTATATTGCCACTTTACCAACACATACTTTGAACCTTATTGTCTTCACTGGAATTATCTAAAGATTTCACATACGGTATGTAACACTACAGGACACATACCTATTTAAACAGTAAACAGTAATTTCACATTGCACTTAAATGGTAGATTTTATGATAAACATTCCCTCTGGTTTATGTGATGGAGTTAGTAATTAGAATAACAAACGTCAATAGAGTCCAAAATCCTTCAGAAAAACACCAAACCTTGTCTGATTAAGGGTTAAGCATTCATTTCATTACTAGTTTTGCAACAAAATCCACAGCCATTCGTTTCTGAAATACCAAGCTATTTCAGCGTTCCTAAATTGACCATAAGCGTTATTTTATGTATCAGTGACGCTGCCATAGTTTCACCAACTAAAGCTCCTGAAAAAAGAAATAGCTATCCAAGTATTATTTTTGGTCAATGCGACTTTTTTTTTGGTCGACGGCTTTACATAGTAAATATCAGAATGGGAGTTACGAGCTTTGCGATTTCCAACGACGATGTATGGGGTGATAGAGGCATTACCGTTTTTTTTTTATGTGCCACTGTAGCGTAAAATAGATAGAGTCTGTATAATAACGTTTTTTGTAACTGTCGCGTTGGGCTACAATTGGTGTTTTATTTTTATTTTTTGGTGTACGGAAACTATGATAAGAATGAAATAGTAATGTAGTGAATTTTAGTATTTACCTCGGACCAACAGAATTGTTAGTTAAAATTGATTTATTACAGCCAAGTTCACCACCCCAGCCCAACTTTTCCTCTGTGAGGGTCGCGGCGAGGCAAAACGTACAAAATGCGGACTTAATACTAAGTTATTATCTACCAGTCGACCCCACAACATACCACCTTAACAAGTAATGGTTAACTTTATAAAATGTACACATACAGCTATTGAACATCTCCGATTCAAGGAACATTACCTTTCACAAATGAGGAAATCGTCATCCTGTAGCACTGGTATCGTGTGCTCTGGATTGATCTGTGAACACAAAAAAAAGTATTTATTTAACCAGCACATCGAGTTTCACAATAGGCTTGATAGTCAAACATCACAATTTATTTATTTCTTTATTATTAGATACAGATAACAGATTTTAACGAATTATTCATCAATACACAATTGGAATAAGAAGTTATGGCTGGACTAAAATCCAAAACATGAGTACACACATTAATTAAAACATATAGCCAAAGACAGTATACACATACAATACATTGAATTAGTAACAATAAATAAATTATCATGACTATAAAGTACCTGTTACAAGAAAAGAAATTGATATTATATTGAACATTATAAACATACACAATAATTAAATAATTATTCTATGAAGTACATGTTACATACAGTTATTAACAAAAATGTCAAAATCTGGATGCTAAATCGTTATAATTACGACATATTCGAACAATGGGGTTGTAATGTGCATACAATTAGTGATGTTTTAGCAATACTGGGTATGCCATCAAAATTGATACACCACTTTGTTGGCCGACCGTGCCAACGCTTTCATTTTCAAATTCAAATATTATTGTATGTGCTATCTGACAAACTGGTTATTTGTATACCAAAAACATGACAACTGGTGCATACATTCAAGCTAGTAAACGTATTTTAAACTTTTACTCCTACTACCCTTTACTTTAAGGCCCGGCCTCTGAGAGTTTATTTTCCTAGTGGCCCATTCGAATGTGCCATCCTATTTACTAAACACTAAAAAACCGCTCATGAAATGAGTAAGACACGAGAATCAGTGACCGATTGGAGTGTTTACCTCGAATATCAGATTCTGCTTTCCTTTCCGGATGGCACCCCCAGGATTCCATACCTAGGGACATCGTATTCCACGTGGCATCCTCATCTATTACATTGCATAGAATATATAGCAGGACATCTCTATAGCTTGGAGGTCTAAGGGGAAACGTGAACATGGCATATCCCTCTTCAACATACATACATACATACACTTCACGCCTGACTCCCAGAAGTGTAGGCAGAGACTACAGATCTCCATTTGTCACGGTCCTGACATACCCCTTTCGCTTCATCTACATCTTGTCATACATGACCTCCGCTTTCGAGTACTTTTCTTCCACAACAATAAAATAATACTCATCAAATATGGATGTACAGATTTTTGTCACAGATTCTTGTTAGTTAGCGAAAAAAAAAATTGAGATTTGACCTTCAGAAATTCTTCAGTCAAATGATCCCCAGCCAGGGTGTTAACGTCCACATATTCCACGTCCTTGATGCCCAGAGCCTCTATGGTCATGAGCACCGACCGACTGGGTGGGCTGGCGTTCATTTTGTACAGGGTTAGTACCATTTTGCTTTGTGTTCTGGAATAAATTGTAATAAAGTATTGGTATAATGCAATGGTAGAGAGTATTTTTTTCTGTTTATTACACCCCTCAGACATAGGTGGACAGATTTGCGCAAGTAGGCTGGCAAAAGCTGGAGTTCACGTTATTTTCTTTCGTCTGCCAGCTATATTGCGCAAATAATCATTCCACCTTCTCTGTGGGTGTGATGTGCGTTTGCCGAGACGCTGTCTCCACTTGGGAATGCGTCATGTTCATTCATTGTTACATAAATACATTTTATGAACATCGAAAAAACACTGTGGTATAACTTTAAAAAAAAAGAACCGAATTCAACCAGTATCTACCAGTCGCTCGCCAATACGATTTTTTAAATATCCCCTCGATATAACGGGTTTTTCTCTCACCAAACCCTGATTTCCTTACCATGGGGTTACATTGAAAATATCTTGCTTCCAACAAAAAAAAAATCATCAAAATTGTTTCAAAAAACCGTAGACCACATCGCTGCTGAACATCAGGCAGGATGGTGGTCGGTAGTCAAACGCTTGTTCATAGCGATAACAAAAAAAAAACGACGAAGTTATCCACGAATAAACATAAAAAAGCATAAAGCGTTGAGAAAGACGTCACCTTATGTGACGTCACTTTAAAAGTTAAAGGGCCTTACCAATAATGGCGGAATTGCTATTTAGAAGATACACAAAGCTCAACTTAACTTGTCAGTTGTATGTCAAATACGGAATAACCAGTTCAAGTAGAGCTGTAATAACAGTTGTGTAAGTAAAAAGGTGTTTATTGGTAAGGGGGAAAATAAACAAACTTTTGGATGATTAAATACCTTTACAAATACAGAAATAACTTCACAAATACAGAAAGATGTAATACTAGTCTAACGACCAGTTACAATAACTGTTACCTCGAAACTAAGTTACATTTATTCTAGTGTGAAAACAATGTGCAGGTACTTAAATAATTAATTCATAACGCCCCGGGGGTCGAGTGTGTGCTGAAGCTTAAACGCCGCCGTACATTAAACGCCGTATTCGTAAAAAGTTCAAACTTTTACTAACTAGTTGGCGCTTATGAACTAAGATTGGTTTGTCTCGTATTTTGCGTACATTTGACCAGGTTATGAAACCTTTACTAACAGTGCACTAGCGTTTTTTTAAATGCAGAAGAATTTGTAATTATGTTAATTACGTAAAAGTATACTTTATAGTACCTAAAAAAAAATGTTGTGTTTCATCATCATCGTGGTCGCCACCGTGACCAGGAATAGCGGAGCCGCCGGGATCTGGGGGCCGTGGCCTTTTTGTGCTCAAATTGGAGGTAAATGCCCATAATCGCCACGCTGGGCAGGCGGGTTGGCGATCGCAGTGGTGTGGTGGTTTACCTCACAGAGAGCGCTGCTGCCCGTCCTCTGGAGGGTTCCCTCGGTCGTCTCTTACGACCCCCATAGCGGGAAAAGTTGGGCTGGGGTGGTGACTCATGTATTCTATTCGCCGTCACCACACGGCTAAGACAAGCTCGATCTTACCTTTGTTATTTTACTCGACGTTTCGACGCAGTTGCATGCGTCGTGGTCACGAGTGGACCGCTGACCTGACACTGACTGACACGTGACCACGACGGCCTATATACCCGGTGAACAATATTGAGTTATAATGTCTGTGCGCGTTTCATTAAAAAAAAAGATATGTTCATTGACTGACGCAAATACAGATACACTATTAGGTACACAATTTTCTGCAGTCTTTAGAACTTATGCATCTTAAACGGCTTGATCCGAAAATATAATTCAGTACCTCCGGGGTAAATAAAGGGTATTTAAAAAGTTGAAAATGTTACATTAACATTTAACAACATTCCCTGACTGTACCTCATTTTACTAAAAAAATATAACGTTTACTTCAACTTCCGCGTAAAATAAACGAAAACACACATTCGGCCCTCTCGAGTACAAACGATGTAAATAATTAATATTGTTTAGTTACAAAACTGTACCTACAGTAAAACTCGACCACTGAAATATGATATTATGCATTTGATAGATATTTCTTGAGTGGTCAAATTTATTTAAATTCGACTGCAATTAACCCATTAACGCCCAGAAGAATACTTACTCTTTACTCTTTGACTTTTATTACCAAGTAATAGAGTTTAAAAAACTTGTCAATCTCCGAGTACAGTGGGTGCTAATGGGCTAAGAGAGAGACTGTGAAGAGGGAGACCAAATAATGTATGGATGGACTGTGTGAAAAATTACATGTGCGTGAAAGGTGTAACTGGAGAGACGACGAATGATAGAGATGAATGGCGCAAGAAAACGTGTTGCGCCGACCCCACCTAGTGTGGGATAAGGGCAGGAAAATCATGATGATGATGTACTTAATTATTATACTAAAACAAAAAAAATCAATGCTAAAGCACTTGTTAAGGAATTCAGAAAACGAAAATACATTTACTTAAATACACCTTAAAATACATACATACGTTTTATACATAAAACACCCAAACACATTCAACAAGTACTTTAAGTCATCACCTAAGAACCTATCAGCGGTGGGAATTGAACCCACGAGCCTACGGAATGGAGGCAGACATGCTGACCACTACACCAACGGGCCTGTCAACTGTTACTGCCACTGTTTCTCTACTTTATCTAGCTAGTATAAAACAAAGTCGCTTCCCGCCCTCTGTCCCTATGTATGCCTTTAAAACTGCGCAACGGATTTTGATGCGGTTTTCTTTAGTACGTATAGTCATTCTTGAGGAAGGTATATGTATAATACAGGCATGTAATCTCAGAGAAACAATGTAAATAATGTATATTTGTAAATTATTTATTGACCAGTAATGAAGCAATGTATGTAGGTACATGGTACTGGAATTTAATTTTGTTATAAAGTGGCCAACTATGTCGCACATGCATAAATGAAGGAAACGAAAAATCAAGTAAGAATAAGTAGTTACTCCAGAATTTATTTATTAAGAAATTAAATACCGAAGTAATTTTTAAATTACTATTATACTTATTACTATATTACTGTTATATTAATAGTTTAAACCGGGAAAATAACGAAGGTAAGCTGAATGCTCGTCTTTGGTTAATTTCGCGCCGTAACACCCGGTTCAAACTATTAATATAATGTCAGTGGCGGTCCCGTTGGTGTAGTGGTCAGCATGTCTGCCTCTGCTCCGTAGGGTCGTGGGTTCGATTCCCACCGCTGGCAGGTATTTAGGTGATGAGCTTTTAAGTACTTGTCGGATGTGTCTGGGTGTTTTATTTATATAAGTATGTATTTAAATGAAAAAAAATATATATAAGTAAATATATCTCGTTGTCTGATTTCCATAACACAAGTGCTTTAGCTACTTAACATGGGATGAAGGCAATGTGTGTGTTGTTGTAAAAAAAATATATAAATACCGAATTGTTTCGAGAAAATGCCATGGTGTGATCTCGCTATGAATGAGTTGTATTTATAAATCTAATAACTCTTCATCTTTTTCTAATTCTATCTTCGTTCGAGTCGTTTGTGTTACCGATTTTTTATTTATGTACCCATTATCTTTTAGTTCTTTAAGCCTGTTACATGCCACATGCATCCACGGTCAAGTATGAGACAGGGGGACAGCGAGTAAACGCAAATTCCTTGTCGTCTCCCTAGGGGAACATATTGGGGGGGGGGGGGGAACCAAAAGTCCGGAGCGGACTGCGTCATAGCTGCGTTTCCAGAGCAATGCAACTTACGAGAGTTTATGAAACTTGGCCCCCAACTCAGTCATTATAAGTAAATACAATATTCGTGAAGAGT